>VWZN01007370.1:124518-136754 GCA_013396955.1 Regulus satrapa | reverse complement strand
CGCCGCTCCCCGCCGAGGGCTGCGCCACAGCCCCAGAGCCGCCCGCGCCCGTCCTGCCGGGAAGAAAAAAATAAAAGAGAGGATGCGGGGGAAAGTCAGGCTCGCCGGCGGTGCCGCGGAGCGCTGAGGGAAGGATGGAGGTAGCGACTATGCCGAGCTTCGCAAGTGATGCCCAAGGATGCTGATGCGGCTTTCGGAGCTGCCTTTTGGGAAGGAAGGGAATTCCTTTGTGCTCTGCTCCCGAAATTGTTGCCGTGCTTCTGCGTTTCCTCGCTGCCGGAGGCGAGGGGAAGGTGCGTGTTTGTGAACGGGGATAGCGTTGAGGGGAAGAGCGAGGAAAAAGGCGAAAGCGCCGTCCTTTGTGCGCACAGGTCAATTGAAAGGGCTGCTGACAAAGGACGGGCTCGAGGGGGAGGAAGAGGGACGTGAGCGCTGCTGTTGTGTAAGTCCTGGCAGGATGAGCAGGAGGGATTTCTTCTAAAGCCTCGGAGCACGGCAGCCGTAACTTAGTGTATGGATAAAACTATAGCCCGACTCCGCAGGTGCTGGTTTTGGGAATCACCCCGGCAAAGGGTGGGTCTCAGTTTGTATTTTAGGGGCAGTTAATGTAAGTTTTAGAAGATAGACCCGGGGGGAAGGGTAAAAATCGTGTTAATTTTCCGCTGCTCTGTCCTTTTCGTTTGTTTAAGGTTTCAGGTTGGGTTTCGGAGTGATAATTATATTGGTTAAGCACCATAATTCTGTGTAGACAAGAGCTGGTTTTGTAAAACAAATATATTTATTGGCAGCATTCAGAAGGATGCGCATGGAGTTTTTGTGTTGGAATACATGCTAATTGTTTTGGCAGCGGGATTAATTCTGGCTAATGACTTCTTTTAATAATTAGTAATATATTCAAAGCAATCTGTTGTTATGTATAAAGACAAACCGAAGCTCTCCTTCCACAGATGACTCCAAAAGCATCATTAAATTGAAGAGCATTTACATTTTTTAAAAACAGCCCTTCTCTTAACTGCAAAAATAGGAAGCATTACCAGTATGACAAGTTGCCATTTTGATGGTACTTTTTTTTCCCCTCCTTCACATCGTATTAAATAGATTTGCTTAAATAAAACCTTGAGCTTATTTGGTTTTCTTCATGAGGCAACTGCTTTTAAAGAAAATTCCTTGTTCCTTTACAAAGACAGAGCTTCCTTGATCCCTGTCTGAGGGGGAAAATAATTTCTGTGACTGACTTAAAGTTCTTGAATGGAAGTTCAAGTGCACATACAGTGCACATGTTCCAATGTGCCTTCCGAGCCAGGGAAGAATGAGCATTGAATTTGTGAATATTGCCAAAATACATGAATACCCATGAGGTCGTTTGGTTGTTTTGTCTGGGGAGGTTGTTTCTTTTATTCCCCTGCAGGAAAGGAATTGATAAAGCCAGACGTTCTTCCCTTCCACAAACTTTTGGTGGCCTTACATGTATGGATCTTTTTTCCAGCTTTAGTGAATGAAGGGATGAGAGGCTTAAAATGCTGTTTTCTTTGTTTTTTGTCCTCTCTTACACTTCTAGATGAAAAGCAATGTGTCATTCAGCACGCAGGAGCAAATCCTGCTCGTGGGTCGGTGCGGCTTCCACAGCCGGAGTGCAGCCGGTGCCCATCAGCCAGGGAGCCCAGGGCAGGCTGGCTCTGCAAACACTTCTTTTCAGGCTGCTGAGATGGCCACTGTAGCTTCTCCTCCTTTCCTTTGAGGCTCGAGGTGAGGCTGTGGCTGAGATTTTGGGTGAATGCCGCGTGCCCGCTCGGCGCGGTGCTGCTGTGGGAGCTCCCGTGTGGCAGCTCTGCTTTGCTCAGCCCCGTATCCGCTGCAGCAGCTCAGCTCTGGAGCTCCCCAGTGAGTGGCAATTTGTCTGGCCTCCCTCACTGGGGCCGGGTTGGCACTTTAGTCCCTCACGGTGCTGGTGTGCAGCCAGGGCTTTGTGCGTTCCCTGCGGGAAGGACCTTCCTGGCCCTCCTGGCTTTGTTAGAGGGGGAAGAGAGGAGGTGACCAAGTCCTTCTATCAAATAAATCAAAATTACTCGGTAGTTCTGATGTCTTCCTTTTTCTTGGAATGCTTGCAGCTTCTCCTGAAGCCTCTTTACGGGAAAGTAAAAGTCACAGGTCTTCTTTAATTCGTACTGGCCACAGATGAGCTCCTCTTTCAGAGTAAAAGCAGAGCAGCTCAGGGACGCAGCGTTCCTCCTCAGGTATCACGGGCTAAAGCTGGTGCCTGTCTCTTCTGCCACGCTGAGCTCCACCTCTGTTTTCTCTTGGCTCAGATTTAAACTCATCTTTGTAGAGTGAAGTTGTGTTTAAGGGGTAGCACTGCTCCGAGTGCTCGTGCTGTTGAACACACGGAACTCAAGTTTGTCAGGTACATATCCAAAAGATCAAAGACTTTTTTTTTTTTGTGTGTGCTCTGTGACTCAACAGTGACGAGGTTTAAGACTGGTATTTTAGATGGCTGTTACTAAGATGAAGATTCAGCCAGTGCCTTCTCAAGCCAAACTGTTTGAATTCTCAAAAATCTTGCAGTTTTGGCTTGCTAATAGATAACGACACGTCGGTCTCAAACACGGGAGCCAGCGAAGGACTGCTGTAATTTGAACAGCCCTTTCCAAGTTATTTACTAATCTCTCCATTTCAGAAGCACTTGATTTACCATCCCAGGGTCGTGTCCTCCTCCAGCTGGCAGCCTCTGCCTGTCCCAGAGTGCTGAGCTGAAGGGACGGCCGTGGCTGGCAGCAGGAGCCGCAGAGCTCATCCCTGAGCACTGCCCCTCTCCTGCAGCCCGGCTGAAGTAGCCCCAGCTCTTCTGGGGAGGCCGAGCCGTGCCTGACACGGCCCTTCCTCGCTGCCAGCTGAGTCAGAGTCGCTTCCTGTAGCACCTGTTCTTATCAGCTCCTGGCAGGGCATTATTCACCAGGGCTTGCCCTGCTTCTCTGGGAACTCTGAATCACTGCTCGCGGGGGGGATGTGGCTTCAGATGGCTTTTTCTGGATTAAGAATTACATTTTAATTGCCTTCCCTGTTAAAGGGGAGTTTGTGTTTGCTCTGCGTCCCATTACAGTGGTTCAGTTTCATTTTCTAGCGTGTTTCCCTTATTTAAAGCAAAGAGAGAGAGCTCTTTAGTTCCTGAGAAACAGTGAGTCATGCGTTTTGATACTATAAAATGTGACACCTGCAAAACTCCGTTTCCTCACAGCATGGCTGGAAATGTTATCAGGGCTAGGATCAAAGCTGTGCTTCAGCAGAGGCCCGATCACACGAGGCTTTATTGGGATTTGCAGAGGTGTTTTGTCACCAGACTGCTGTGTAGGTGTTTGAGTACTCCACAAATCACACCCCCTTTTGGGGCACCCTTGATTATACCATAGCATGCAGATATAAATGCACAGATGAGATACAGAGAAAAAAAGAAAAAATCACCATTTTTCGGAAGTTTAGCTGTCGTAGTAATGAATATTGTCATGTTTAAACTGGGGGCTAGACTTTGGTCTCGAATTCGAGACTGTAATCCATGTTCCTAATAATTTATGGGCCTATTTTGTATCCATTAAAATGATTATATTATGTATGTATATAGATATCTGTCTCAAAGGAAAGGTGCAAAGGTTTTCCTAAATTGTTGGTGTTGTCTGTTTTGTTTTTTGGTTTTATTTTTTATTTTTTTTTAGGTTTACAGATCTCACTCTTGCAAACGTTTGCACATTTCACTTTGAGAAGAAAGAATTTACATTTCTCTAATAGAGAGGTAAAACAAATAAGGAGACACGTTAGCCGTGCTGAAATGCTATAAATCTTAATACCTTCAGAACCGCATTGGAAATCCTCAGGAAATTTCCTTTTAATGGAAGGCTTGGATCATTATCCTTGGCCGTGTTTTCAGCCAGCAGCAAAGCTTGCAGTTCTTTCCCCGATTCAATAGACCTTTGGCTGACTCCACATCCCGAAGATGCATTTCTCACTGCAGCGTATTTCAAGCCTGGCAGCAGAGAGGATTGCAGTAGATTCCCTCTGCACCAAACTTGTGCTTTGCCGACGGGAGCTCCTGGCCTCATTCAGGCGGGGCGGGGAGAAGCTCCTGTGCCTTAGTGAGAGCTTCGTTTCTGACTCCCTGCCTTGTGCTAATCTGTCACAGCCTCTTTGTTCTCAGCTCAGCTCCTCTTCTTATCCATCACCCGAACCTGAAACTGAAACATCTCATGCTAATGGAAAGCCTCGGTTATTTTTTTGGTGTTTTTTTTCCTCATTACTTCCAAGCGAGACCTAAAAGGGAGGGCACTGCTCAATCTGCTTGTCCAGCGAATGCTTTTATATCTGCTGTGCCTGTCTTAGCCAGCCCATCGCTGTCACCTCCCTGTGTCCCCCCGCAGCGTCCCTGCGGTCAGGATCTCAGGTCTCGGGGTAGGAGTTAGGGGATCTGCAGGTTCCCCTGGGAAATCCCGGCTGCGCTCTGCCTGCCAGGCCTTGTGACTGCTCAGGTGTGTCCCTGGGTTATCCACTCCCTGGGGCTTTGGGAATTCCTTCGGTTAAACCCAGAAATAAGGAGGGTTGGCATGCCCACGCTTGAAAGGTGAACAGCTTGAAAGGAGCAGCTTTAGGAATTCCGGTGGGGTGCAAGGACACAGATGTGTCTGTGCTGTCCAGATGTAAATCTGTCTCTTTTAAAGAGAATAACTAAGGATTTTTGTAAAATTCAACCAAGAGCTGTTGCAAGTTGATTTTTCATTTTAAATAGTTTCCGAGAGTTGTGGATCTCAAAACTGGCTGGTTTTGGTTGGTTGGTTTAATAACTGCAAAATGTAATTGGTATCTTAAATCGAGTAATGTAACTTAGTCACGGTCTAAACCACCTTAAACTATTATATTAAATTTTCTGGTTCGGAACAAGTATCCTACTTGTTACTGACAGTCTGGTTGGTAGGTTGTGGCTTTAATAGTATAGTTCATGTCTGCTCCCTGGGTTGTGGTGGTTTACTATTGTTCTTTTTGAGAATAAGTGAAAATTTAAAGCAGAATGTGCAGAAACAAACTCTTGGCTGGTGTGTCTTGATGTATCCCCTCATTTTAGACTGACCTTTGCAAAGGGCACGTTGCAGGAGAAGTGTGAAGTCAGCCTGTGGTCTGAGAAGGTTTTGCCAAATAGGTTTCACTGGGAAGAAAAATGACCCCTAACTTCTAATTCCATTCTTTGATGAGAATATGTAATTTAACAGCAAGAATCCAAATAATTTGTATTTGACCTCCCAGTTCTGGAAGAGATTTGTGTGAACGCATCTTCACGGGCAGGCTCAGCTGATCAGGCGCTGTCTCTGTAAATCACACATCAGCCAACAGGTAATTCCTGCTGCCTGCTTCACCTTCCAAGTGATTGTTTGTAAACACAAACAAGGGTACGACAAAGAACACGGAGCTGGATAATCCCGTGCCTTGACAATTTAGATGTGTGACCTTCTGCTTCACGTTCCAAGTGATTGTTTGTAAACACAAACACGAGTACAACAAAGGAAACGGAGCTGGATAATCCCGTGCCTTGACAATTTAGATGTGTGACGTCTGGGAAGCTTTGAAATGCTGAACAGCTCGCTCGTTTCCGTTTTCAGCACCTCATCCCGCGTTGCTAAAGGAATAGACTACACCAAAATGAGCCTGCACGGCGCCAGCGGCGGGCACGAGAGATCCAGGGACAGGCGCAGGTCCAGCGACAGATCTCGGGACTCGTCCCACGAAAGAGCGGAGTCGCAGCTCACTCCCTGCATCAGGAACATCACTTCACCGACAAGGCAGTATAATTCTGGTGGGTGCAGGTCTCTGTCTGCCCTCTCAGGGTTCAAAATCTCTGCGTTTGGGTACTGTTTGGTTCAAGGAACGCAATCAAAAGTGTTACCTGTTGGTGGCACGGCATACAGATTCCTTACTTGTGCCCCAGGCTGAGAATACCCTCCTTTGAGAGGATGTAAGTTTATTTTTCATGCTCTTATTTAGTTCAAATCACATGAACAAACTAATTTTTCTCAGATAATTGACTGAATACTTCCCCTTTACTTAGGGTATAGGTATTTGGAAATAGAGGGAATAGGGCTTATTTTAAGTGACAAAGCATGGTTTGTTTCTTTGAGCTATAGCACCAACTGTGATAGCTTTTGTTTGAGTTCCTTTTTGAGTAGTTTTACTGCAGCAGTGAATTCTCTTCGTAAAGATTTCTGGGGAATACGAGGTGGATTTGATGTCTAGGCGATACAAACTTCACTTTCTCATAAATGGGCAGTTATTTTTGGAGAATAGATTTAACCAAAATAATTTCCACTTATCCAACTCCTGAAGTGGATGCGTTTCGTGCCTGGAAACACACCAACTGTGCAGCACACACATAAATCTCTAATTTAATTTCCCTTTTTTCCCTCCCTCCGCCTCACTGCCACCCAAGATCGGGAGAAGGATCACAGCTCCTCTCGGCCCAGCAGCCCCCGGCCCCAGAAGACGTCCCCCAATGGTTCAGTGGCCAGCATGGGCACCAGCAGCAGGAACAGCAGCCAGTCCAGCTCCGATGGCAGCTGCAAGGCTGCTGGGGAGATGGTGTTCGTCTATGAAAACGGCAAAGAGGGAGCTCGCAACGTCAGGACTTCCGAGAGAGTGACGCTCATCGTGGACAACACCAGATTTGTGGTGGATCCCTCCATCTTCACTGCGCAACCTAACACGATGTTGGGCAGGTTTGTGGGTTGGTTGGTTGGGTTTTTGGGGTTTTTTTTTGGTTTTTTTTCTGAGTTCCCAACTGTTATAGAGAAAACAATATTCCATAAATCCTTTGTGGATATTTAAACTGTTTAAGTAGCTGCTGGAATTATATTGCTGCCTCTGATCTTGCTAATGTTTAGTATTACCAGTTTGAAAATGTCCTTTAAGTAAAAATCAAATGCGAGTTCTCTAGTTTTGGCAGGGAAACCAAGAGATGTCTGTTACCTAGAGATGGCAGCTGATAAATAAATTACCATTTCATGATGTTCCCTTTTTTTTTTCTGTCTTCCTGGGCATTGCTTCTGTGTTCAGTCTGCCTCATTCTTCCTCATTTTTAAAGCCAGGTGCTTCATAAGGGCTTAGTGAGTGTAGACAGTCTCTTTCAAAATAGCAATGAATCCTGAAGGAATTTATTTTGCTTAGTGGGCCTACCCTGACAAATAATCAGTATAATAGCCCCGAGCCCCTGAGCAGAGAGGCCGAGTGCTCAAAATGATCAACACTTGATGCAAGTCTGCAATATGTGTGTAATGTTTTCTGTAGAAACTGCAATGAGCAACACATTTAACACGCTTGCTCGGTGGGAAAAGATTCAATACTTGACTTGCTCAAATTCTGGTTTGGTTTTGCCTTGTCTGGATGCAGGGGGGAACCACTTAAAATCTTGCATCAAGAAAGAAAAGAAAGGTTTGCCCGTGTCTCAGCTGTGCACAAGGATGTAATAGTATTTTAAACGCACATATATAAATCTCTTTGCCACAGTACAAGTAATAAGTGTGATTAAACAATTTCTGCTCTGTTGAAATCACCTCGGTGTGGGATAAATAGTACTTCAAGTCCCTGTTTTGTGAAAAGTTAGGTGAGTCACAGATAAGGCAGGAAATGCTTCTCTGTCTAAACTGTCAAAGGAAATAAATGGAAGTAAGAATCAATAGAGCTAAATAATTGATTTAAAACACGTCTGTATTATACAGTACCTGCACACGTGTAAATATCCAGACTGACTGGAAGTGTATCAGCTGAAATAATGAAATAGTTTCCTTTTCCATGCCCAGCCTCGGAGTAAGTGGTGCCTCCTAATGCACTGGATTTTTTTTTTTGTGCGTGTGTGATGCTGAGTTATTCTCCCTTTGGGATTGGTTCAAGGAACAAGCTCATCTTCTGCTAATTGAAAAGTAGGTTAATAAAGGTACGGAAATACTGCTCTAGCAGGAAGGTTATTTATAAACCCACTTTCCCTCAATGTCAGTCTGCAGGCCACTAAGCAGGAACAGCTTGGGAGGTAAAAGTAACTATATTAAGAAAGTATTATTTGCCTTCAGCCTGTATCCCGTTAGACTGCCTTTTTCTAAATATTGTTTCTTGAAGAGTGATCAGAAAAGACGCGCCAGATCGTTAAAGTGAAAAACACAATCCCAGCTGAACAGAATGCGCTGCTTCCCCCCTGCAGTTCCTGTACAACTTCTTGTATTTTTTCTTATTTACAAACAAGAAAACCATAGTAAGGAATTCTGACCCAAATTGCTTTCGTTCTTGAGCAGGATGTTTGGATCAGGCAGAGAGCACAACTTTACACGGCCCAATGAAAAGGGAGAGTATGAAGTTGCTGAAGGAATTGGTTCCACTGTGTTTCGTGCTATTCTGGTGAGTTTGTAGGGGCAAATAATATTAGGACAAGCACAGTTAAGGAGTAAAACTTCTTGGTTTAATCCACCTTGCATGTCTAGATTCCGTGGATGGCATAGATACTGCTCTTTGTATTGTTTAGCAGAAGGGGAAAAGTGCTCGATAAGAACCCCCTTTTCCTGGACATGAACATGTGACACTCGGGGACAGAGAGAGTACACGTGCAAGAAACCAGAAATGGCTGCTGCCAGCAATCAGTTCACCCTTTCCTATGCATTCAGTTCACCAAATTCAGGCATATTCTGCCCTTCTAAAGCTGAAATTAGGTGGAACAGAATACTGGAAGTGAACTTCCTGCAGTTAACAGGAGTAAAGCAAACTTCAGTCTGAGATGGAGATGGCCCCTTATTTAATATCCACCCAAGGAAGCAGAGCTGCTGGACTGCTTTGTCAGCAGCCTTGGAATGGGAAGAGTTCAGGGAAGTATAGATAAAAGACAGCAAAATCATCAGTATTAATAGTTGTCACTTAAATAACAATTTGAACCAGAACTCACTGCTCTGAATGCAGCTCTGAAAACTGATAAATCTGGGGGCAGGAAGAGTCACAAAGTTTAACATTTGTCGCTGTCCTTACATTTTGGGGGCTTTCTTGGTGGAGAAGGTATCATGAAGGAAATGATGAAACGTTTCTGTTGGTGGGTGTCGTGCATTGTGTTTTCTCTTGCTGCCTCCTGCAGGATTACTACAAGACTGGGGTGATCCGCTGTCCTGATGGGATATCTATTCCTGAACTGAGAGAAGCATGTGATTATCTCTGTATCTCCTTTGAGTACAGTACTATAAAATGCAGAGATCTGAGTAAGTACGGAGTTTAATAAAATAATTTGAATTATACAAATTGGCTTCAGCGCATATGTTTTAATTCTAAATTATCCTTTATTTGAGATAAAGAAGATGGCTGGCATTACATGAATAAAATCCACCCCTTTTTATCTCTTACGTAATAAAGCCCTAAAACCAATGGATTTATGTTCTTTGAAAACTAATGTCTGATATTTCAGCCTCTGATTCCGTGCTGTGGAATACTTAACTCTGTGATTGCAGTTGCACTACAGATACACTCAGTGGTACCTTTTTCTGCAGAGGACAGGGAGGATCATTTTTCCAGCTCCTGGCCTAGGAGAAGGAGGCTGTCTCCCCGGTGGCAGTAGCACAGCTTTGCCAGTGGAGTGGGCTGCTCCAGCCTTCCCAGCACTTCTCTCCAGCTCCTTCACCCCTGAGCTCAGCCCGGGCCTTGCCCTGTGCCATCCCCAGCAGGGCCACCCACCCTGCCCCACGAGCTCTCTGGCCTTACAGGGATTTAGCAGCTCCTGCAGGGAGGGCTTTGAGAAGCTTTGGTTTTAAGCTGCTGCTTATGAAACGTGGGCTGTGTGCTCTGCTCTTCCAGCAACTGGCCGAAATGGTGTTTCTTTTAGGAAAACCAAGAGCAGCCTTGCACAGGTGCCAAATGTTTAGCAGTGGTAAAATGCAGAGGAGGTCTCAAAGTCACTCCTCTGTCTGCCCAGCGCTGCGTTAATGTCTGCAGGACGGGCTGGTAAATATTCAAACAAGGTCTGAACTTACATAACCTCATGGACTAAGTGTCTTTACACCTGTCTGCAGTAATATTACAGGATAAACACATCTACTCTTTCTCGTTGCTGCCTTCCATCTCTTTACCAAGCTCTCAAATGTGCCTCTGCTTAAATTTTTCTTCCAGGTGCTCTCATGCATGAATTGTCAAATGATGGTGCTCGCAAACAGTTTGAGTTTTACCTGGAAGAAATGATTCTCCCATTAATGGTGGCCAGTGCCCAAAGTGGGGAGAGGGAGTGCCACATCGTTGTGCTGACAGATGATGATGTTGTTGACTGGGATGAAGAGTATCCCCCCCAAATGGGAGAGGAGTATTCACAGAGTAAGTTTGTCCCCACTCTTCCCACCCAGCCACGCTGCTGTGCTAGAGGTAGCAGTGAATGTGCTGATTTAAAGCTGTTCTGCATAAATAAACCTCTTAGTTTGGGTAGTTCTGCTTTGTATTTTGTTTCACAGAAGCATATGTTGCTTGTTACGTTCAAATGTAATTAAAAAGAGAAGCTAATTTGTATTATTAAGGTATTGTCAGCCAGTGAGGGGGAAGAAAATACTTCTCCAGGAAGAGCTGGAGGAGATAAATGGGTAGGAGTCATGTTTACTGTGGGAGAACAACTGGAGGTTTTTTTAAGGGGAAAAAAAAAAGTGTTACTATTTTTGGAGCGTTACAGTTGTGTGGATGATGCGTTCAAGCACCTTTAAATGGGCTGTACTTCCCTGCAAGATGTGCACCCAGCCCATTCCCCAGTATCTTCAGCTGTTTTTCTCTAGAGTTCCTCTCCCTCTTCTGAAATAGGAATACTGGAATAAAGCAAAACAGTAGAAGAAGATAAACTTTATTTTTTTTAAGGCTAGAAGGTTAATATTGGAATACAGGGAATTTTTTTTTTCTCATTAAAATGTGTTTTTAGTTATTTACAGCACAAAGTTGTATAGATTCTTCAAATACATTGAAAATAGAGACGTGGCCAAGTCGGTTCTGAAGGAAAGGGGACTCAAGAAGATCCGACTGGGCATCGAAGGTAAGGAAAATTGCCTGTGCTCTCCCTCCTTGGCCTTCAGGGTCTGCTGCACTTCTCTGCCCTGTGGTTTTCTCTGTAGCTGGAAAAGCAAGGGGTTGGTGTTGTCTTTCCTGCTGAGGCTGGGGGGTGGAATGGTACCCAGCAAGCAACAGGCCCGGCTAGAAAACCTGATTATGGGCTCCAGACTGGGCTCTGTGCTGACAGCTTAGGTGCTTTCTGCTGCCTTCAAATCTCAGGCCCTTTTCCCTTTAGTTTCCACACAAAATCCTCTCTCTGCTTTGGTTGAAGTAACAATGGGTCTGTACAGCTTCGGATATTGTGTTCTTGGGCTGGTATCCTTTCCAGGGTGGAAAGTGAAAAATGTCGTGTTAAGTGGCAGGCAAACATTTTCTTTCGGGAAGTACAAAACTATCCAGTGGATCAGTGAAGTGCAAGGAAATACTGATCTGAAATCAACACCTCGTAAGTTAGGAGGCAGCTCTGTAAAATCTCACTGAGTAATCTGATTTTTATCGTGAATGTAAGAACCGGGTTTCTTTGCATTACATTTTTTCTTCTGATCGTTGACCCAGATATTTTAGAATCCAGCCTTTATAATTAGCAGGATTTCTATCATTCAGTCACCGAGTTGTCATAGTTACGTTTGTAATTTGCCAAGAAAAAGCAAATGCTTTTAAGCGGTGAGCTCTAAAATAACTAATTTCAGCTGAACAAGGTGGGAGCCATTTAGCTAAACAAGAACTGGCCCTGCCTGTAATGCTGGCTAATAGCAGATTATTTCAGCTGGCATTTCTTGGTTTGACAAGGAACAGCTGTGGCACCAAGCTGTGGTGCTAGTGCCCTGTAGTAATATGTAAAATGGACATTATTGCTGGGGGGGACAGGGGAGAGGTGACTTGAACACAGCAGAACCATCTGCACAGGCAGCACCGATGGGTGCTGTGCTGGCTACAGTCAGAGCTGTGGGGCTGTGCTCTGTGGGGCTGTGCTCTGCACAGTCAGAGCTGAGGGGCTGTGCCCTGTGGGGCTGTGCCCTGTACAGTCAGAGCTGTGGGGCTGTGCCCTGTGGGGCTGTGCTCTGCACAGTCAGAGCTGAGGGGCTGTGCTCTCTGGGGCTGTGCCCTGTACAGTCAGAGCTGTGGGGCTGTGCCCTGTGGGGCTGTGCTCTGTGGGGCTGTGCTCTGCA
>VWZN01007370.1:74144-114762 GCA_013396955.1 Regulus satrapa | reverse complement strand
AAATTTTAAAAAATCTTTTCAAGTTGAAGTATTAATCAGAGATTCCTAAAGCTCACACTGAGGCTGGGTAAGGCTCAAGTAATGCAGAAAGGAATTTTCGACTTAGAAGGTTAAAAAAAAATTCCTTAAGAATACTATTTTTAATTCTTAGGTAATTAAAAAAGTACCTAGCAGCCAGAGCCCTCAGATATTACATTTGACCTACCACCACCAAGAGGGGAGGTAAGACTTTGTAAATAGCTTTGAAGATTCGCTGTAATTTTGGGAATTTAAGCCAGAAAAAAGCTGCCTTGCAGCAGCCACGAAATAACCACAAAGCTTTCTGCATCAAGTGCCACTGCAGAACAAACTCCAGACATCAGAGGTTTGGAGAACTCAAGAGTGGGACGGAACAACAGCACACCAAACTCAACTTGGGTTTTGTCCATTTCTTAGAAGCAAATGAAGACATTTTCTTAAATTAAAGGGAGAAGAGACTGAAACAAGTGTCACAATTCCTAACTATTCCAATGCAAATTAAACATGAAGGGCAATAAGGAACAAACCTAGGTAGATCAACTTCTGCATTCTCAACAAAAGCCCAAATTAAATATTATAAAATGCAGAAATTAGTAAATATTAATAACTATGAATAAGAACAGAAGGAAAAAAGCTGAAGCACAAAATCTGTAGTATTTCAAGCCAGGGCATTTTTGTATGTTCCCAAACACACCAAGAGAATTCAGCACCAGGTGAGGACACCTCAAGTCCTTCTCGACAGGGAGCTCAAAACCCTCAGCCTTGAAGAGGGAAACAAGAATTCAAACTGACTTTTGTCTGGTGAGCCTTATCCCAGGACACTTCAAACTCCAAGAAAAAACTCATCAAAGCAACCTCTAAGGGAACCACAAAGCAGCAAAACCAAACCTGTCTTTAAAACAAGAGCTGGGAACCAAGCCAAGCTGATTCCAGTGGGTTTTTTCTTTTCTTTGTTTTCCAAGAACTTTAGTAACCAAGGCTTTTAGCAGCACTGCTGTGGTGGGATGCCCCACAGAGGTGGGGAACAGCCAGCACGAGCAGCGACAGGGGGATTTGTCAACCCTTTTCTTTGCACAGCAAAGGACGAGCGGGTGCTGTGGAAGGGAGAATCTGCACCAAAATACAGACATCAACAGACTGGGTGCGTTCAGTATCTGACCATTATGCAAGCAAGGAAATGGTTTGTGCCCTTCTGGAATTTCATCCTGTATTTACTTTTTTCCTCAGCTCGCTTCTGCCGCTTAATGAGGCAGCTCTGAATCCTGAAGCTGTACCTGATGACATCTGCACAGATAATAAACTTAATTTTACTCTCAAATTCCCCGTGCAGACCAATTAGAAGTCCTGAATTAATAGGAGGAGAGATGATTCTCTTTAAAACTCTGCTGGGTGTAGCTGCCATTCCAGCTAATTGGTACATATATAATAATAATAATAATCATAATAATCCACAGCAGGGCTTCTCCAGGACCATGCAATCCACGAGGACACAAAGGGTCCCAGGGAGTTTAGGAAGTGTTTTCTTTCCTGAGTTCCTTGGACAAATGATAAATGAACAGTGCAAGTCTACACGAACAAAACAACCTGACTTGGAAATAAAGAGTTTTCAACTTTTACAGGTGCCTAAATATTCTCCAGGAGAAGCAAGGATCATCGGATGTCGACTTCAAGCCTACAGATGAGGCTTTCTCCTAAATAAATTCACTTTCAAAGAGTGTTTTGAAGTAGCACAGACATCCCAAGAATTGCAAACAACAGCTGGAAAGCAATTTAATAAAAACATATGTGTTTAAATCCAACGGGTCAACATTTTTTCTGAGTCTCATTATTTTAGAAATGCCTCAAAACTACACATCGGGGGAATATGTCTGATCTTTTGAAAATAAAACTGGTCTATAAACAAGACAGAAAAATGGCATTTTCTGAGCAACAGAGAGCTGGGAATGCTCCCACAGCTCCCAGAGTGAACACCAGCTCCGAGCACTCAGGAGTTGGTATTTTCAAAAGCTTTCCATCAAATTAAAAACCAAAACCACCCAACCTAACCGAAACCCACAAACCCAACCACCTCAAAACAGAGGGGTAACATAAAAAGATAAATATTCTCAGTACTGTTCTTCCTCCCATGAGTATCCTCTCAAAGGGCACTGAGGATCAGCTGAGGCTTCCAGCAGGCAGATTCTGTCAGAGTTTGGGCTTTTCTGTGTCTCAAGCAGCTGAGCCAAAGGCACAGGGAAACTGGAACAGCCTCAATCCCTCTTGAGGAGGAAGGGACGCAAGCAGCCCCTCTCCACCCAACCCAGCCTAACCTCTCCATCTACATCCTTCAACCTCCTGCTTCTCCCTCCATGATCCAGCAATTTCCAAGGAAGATTCAGGTCATAATGTGCCTGCCACTGAAGAAAGCTCAAGCCATTCCTTTCAGAAGGGGAAAGAATTAGCCTTTTAGATAATAAATTGATGTTTGAAAGCAGACACCACACGGGAACAAGCTCTCAAAAGGTTTCCAAGAGATAACCCTTATGAAAAGCTTTCCTTCTTACGAACACAAAGGGTCACAGAGAGAAGCATTAATCCAGCAGAATGTGTCCTAGTAAACAGTTATGTAAGTGTTCATGCTAGCAAAGCCTAACCCAGCCTCCGCAGTCTCTTAACTTTGCTTTTTTGTTTGTTTTGTTTGCAAGAGGTCTCAAGTAACACAGGGAGCAATTAGGGTCCAGTTTCAAAATATTTTCTTCTGGAGATTACACACATGCACAACCCCCATAACGAATTTGCAGAAATGATCCTGGCGTTACTCTGCCACATTTTTGGAAGTTTGGGGGATTTTTTAATTTTTTTATTTAAAGTTAATTTAATCAGCCATACTGAATAAATGCATAGTAATAGCTTTGAGCTCCACCTCAAAAGCCAACCCAGCTTGCAGTAAAAAAGCTTAAAAAGGGCAGGAATTTCTTTTCCCAATGGTATTTACACTGCTGCAAGACAAGCTGTTCCTGAGGCAGTGCTGGACAGTGACCTGTGGTGGAAGTGTTAGGGGTGTTATAAATAACTGTGTAGTTATTGGCTCTTGCTAGGATGTATTGACTTATGCAAATTATTTTGATATAGGACAGTTGGTAATCGCTTTAAACTGCTTTTGATATAATGTAATATAATTTGTCAGCTTTTAGTGTGATAAATATATTAGGGTTTAGGCTCTTGCAAAATACTGAAATAAAGACTATGTGCTGTGCATTAACTGGCAATGGTAGGAATAACTCAGTTCTGTGAAATAAGAGAATGGTGATTTAATGCACTTGTAGAACATCTATCTGAATAAGGTAACGCTGAAAAGAAGCAGGACACCAAGAGAAGGATTTACTACCGATTCTCCACTTATCAGGAAGTGTCAAACAAACAGAACAGAGCCTCAAGAAGAAATAAAATACATTGATTTCATCTACAGGATGGCATGAAGACAAGTCAAAGGTTAAAAGCAAGCAGAAAAATTCTGGGAACGTGTCAGCTCTCGGGAATGTCTGAATATGTATAATCCTCATGAGTATGCATTTAACCAATGTAATGAAAAACTATCTAAGAATTTTTTTTCTAAACTAATAGGGTGATTCTGGCAGTTTGCCAGGCACCCCAGCACTATGTCCTGTCCCTTTTATCCCTTATTCACCTGACTGTGGCTGCAGAGCAGGCAGTGCCAGGCTGTGTGCTCTGTCCCAGCTCTGAACCAGCTGGGGCACTGCTCTTTATCTCTCCCACCACCCAGCCCTGCCCAGGCACAGATCTTCTGCTCGTGGGCCATGCAGGGACTGATCCAATTCCATCATCCCATGGGAAATGCTGCACCCAGGGCAGGAGCCAGGCATTCCCAGCTGGATCCATCTGGGATCCGGAACAGCCCAGGCAGCCTTTCCCAGGGGATGCCCAGAGGAAGAGCAGCCCTTGCCCAGCAGCCCTGGATCTTGGCAGGAGGACTGAGCCCTTCTGCAGGATCCCTGCTCCAGCAGAGCCACGTTTGGCACTGCAGGAGGGCTGCAGCACCATGGAATGGGACTGTGCCAGCCCTGACTGACAGGGGCCAGGATGGATCCTCACTCTGGCGCTGTTTCTGTACTACTGCATTTTATTTTGATTTTCCTACTATGTTGGTTGTCTTTCCACACCAGTAAAAAACTTTTACTTCTATCCTCATATTTTTACCTGGCCGCCTCTTAACTTCAAAATTAAGAGCGACGGCGCCTCCACTTCCCATCCCCGCCCACCCCCCTCAGCAGCACAACTTGGCCTTTCCCAAAATGGAGCCGCCACCTTTCCCAAGAGAGCGCCAGGGCTGAGGGGGGGGCCGGGAGGGAGCTCTCACCTCTGGTCCACGAAGACGAACTTGCCGTCGATGGCGTGGCGGGACACGTACTCGGTGGGCTTGACGCGGATCTCGCCGTTGGCCGGCTGCGGCACCACGTGAGGGTGCAGCCTCCCGATGGCCACCAGGCAGCTCAGGTTGCAGCCCTCGTTATCCGGCTCGTTGTCTTCGTCCAAGCCCATCTTGGTTGGAGGCCAGCTTTTTAGGTAGCCTGTGCTATGAATAGTGCAAAAGCTTTTGCGGTCTGCTGTGAAAAGAGAAGAAACAAAACAAAACAAAAGAGAGAAAAAACAAAACAAAACAAAACAAAAAAAACCCAAAAAAGAAAATAAAAATAATAATAAAAAAAAATAAACCAAAAAACAAACCAACAAAAGCCAAGAAAGCAGTTAGGTCATGGATACAAGCTTTGGAGAAGTTCAACTCAGTTCTGCTAATAATGCACGTCCTCTCTCTGGGAGCAAATTTGGGATACTCATCGCTAAGGAGAGGCTGAGGGTGTTTTTGGAGAAAAGGAGGCTTGGGGGTGACCTTATCCCTCTCTGGAATGGCCTGACAGGGGCGGGGAGCCAAGTGGGGATCGCGCCTCTCCTCACAGGCAACGAGTGGCAGGAGGAGAGGAGAAGGCCTCAAGCTTCAGGTTGGAATTTCTCCATCAGGAGGAATTTCTTCAGAGAAAGGATTGCTGAGCATCGGAAGGCACTGCCCAGGGAGGGGGTGGAGTGCCCATCTCTGGAGGTGTTCAAGAAGTGACCCAGCACTCAGTGCCTGGCTGACAAGGGGATGTTTAGCCAGAGCTTGGGACTCAATGAGTTTGGAAACCTTTTCCAGCCCTAATGGCTCTGTGATTCTAAGGGATTGTTCAGCACTCCTGCTGTACTGCAGCTAATCTCAGATAATCCAATAAACAATTTATCTTGGCAAAACCACTGTTTATGCTGAAGCATCGCACGGCTCAGACCAAGGTGGCTTTTGGTAATTTTGAGCAGAAATTGCATCACATTTTATTATTTCAGCAAAGGAGGCAAATAACCCGAAGGAATGTAGGAAGGAATCAGTAGATTAATAAATAAAATGCCTCTTTCTTTCATCTTAACCTGAGGCTCCTACAAAACCCATGTTTGGCAGAACATACATTATCTGGAGTGTACAGGGGACGGCTGTGCACGGGGGTGATGAAGACTTGCAATGGCCAGCAAAAGTCAGTATCCAAAAGGAGAATTCCCATTCCCCAGCACTGAGCTGGCCTGAAAACTCCAAGCAAGAGGACTTTCATAGGGAGGTGGAGTAAAGGGCTTACACCAGCTACACAAAGTGGCTTCCTCAGCAGGGAGCACAAAAGCAGGATCCAAGGCTGAAGCTGAGCCTGAACCTCCCAGGGAGTTAGGGCAGCTGCCACAGCCAGAGAATACACCAAAAATGCCTCTGTTCCCTTGCTGTTTGTCTTTTCACATTAACTAACACCAAATGTATTATTCACAGTACTCAAAGAAAGAAACCTTCACCTCGGGCTAAATATATATTCCAACATGCCTGGAATAATAGCCTGCAGGGGAGAAAATATTACCAACACTGCTAATGCTACAAGCAAGTATTCCAGGTGTAGAAACGCCACGTTTCCAGTACTCAGAATGTACCAAACCCACAGACGAACTTAGAGTTACACTCATTTTTTTCAGGTGGATATCCATCCACATATCAATGGGCAAATATGGAGCAGAGAACAAGGAACAGCTCCCCTTTACTGGAGACATTGGCCAGGTGCTCAAGACCGAATGTGATCTGACCAATATGTGAAGATGATGCAATAACCCCCCAGAACTGCTGGCACAAACTGCCTGGAAACGTTTCAAAAAAAAGCAGAGTGGAGAATCTGGCTTTAAATACTAATACAGGTGTGTAAGAGCTACTGGATGGGGTCGAGGGGGAGTTTGAAGAAGCACCAGACCTAGACACAAGCTCAGGATCTTAATAAAAAAAACACAGATAAACCTAAAAAAATTCACCCACAGCATAAAAACGCCCCACCCTGACAACCCCGGGCGATAAAAAAAAAAACCGCGATGGTCGTTACCTTTCTTCTTGGAGCAGGTCGAAGGGAAATCCTTGTCCTCCACTTTGACGGAGGGCCTGTTGCACTTCATCCTGCAGAAGAAGGAGCGCCGTGCCCCGGAGCAGAGCCGCGAGGGCCCGGGCGCGATGTCCGTCTTGACCGGGAGTCCGGCTGCGCCGACGGCGAGCGAGGGAGCCAGGGAGGGAGGGAGTGGAGGGAGGGTCAGGTGCACAGCGAGCTGCCCCACAAAGCCCAGCCCAAGTTCATTCACCCTCACTGGGGGCCTGCATCTCTGAGGGAGGCGAGCTCGAGAGTTCCTCCCCGCTGCCAAGATCGGCAAGGGGACTGGACAAACCCGCGCAAGGCCTCTGATAAACAGTGTGGTTTCTCTGAACTGCTCGAAAATAGATTACTTTTCGTGTGAGCAGAGCAGAATGCCAACCACATTGGAGGCTCCTGACCCCTCAGAGTGGCGCTTTGCTATGGCAATAGTCTCCCAGAAAACACGTGTGCATATAGAGCAGAAGAACCCCAATGACACTCCAGGGAGAGAAGGAAGAAGAAAAGGAAGCAGGGACCCACACAGGAACTGCGAATCCCCAAGACCTCCAGTTATGTCTCACAAGTCCCTCCTGCCTTGCAAGAAATAAGTGCACATGGAGATGCCCTAACAATAAATGCTGACCTTTACCGTATTCTCACAGGGGATTCTCTTCTGTGGGAAAAACAACCAAAACACATTTCTGTGGTAGCACCAGGGCTCTGGGAAGACATGGAATGCTTCCATGGCATGCATCAGGTACCAGCAAGGCCGGTGCTCCAAGGGGCTGATGGAGGATTTAAATCACCCAGCAACTTTTCCACAGCCTGCCATCCACTCCAACCGTGTCTGCACAGGGATATGTAAAACCAAGCAGCTGCCAACACGAACAAAAGCTTCTCGGGGCCTTGTGGGCTTTTAAGATAAGGAGGAAGACAGCAATTCCAGTATTTGGGTGGACAGTGTGCCTCCCTTACACTTGCACTGGTGATCTCCAGGAGGTCAGGCTGCCTTGCACCACATGCCCTCCAAACTGCTGCACCGTGGTGTGAGCACAAGCTGTGCTGAGTTCCTCATGCCAAGACAAAAATAAATACGTGCATGTACCCTCATACTCTTCACCAGTATGAGCTCTTGAAATTCTACCAATCCGTCTATCATAGCAGATGGGAAGACTGTAATTCATAGTATTTATTTTTGCCCTAACTTTGTCAGAGGCATGAAAAAAAAAAAAAAAAAGGAAAACAGGAGGCAGCACTGGATATTCATGCTTGACAACCGATGAAACCAGGAGCCAGAAAAAAAACTTCAGCTGATTCTGCTGAAGCCTCCAGGCTTCCTGCCCTCGAATGATCTCTCTCAACTTCAGTTTCTGAAGTTGAGCTGGTGGCTTCTGTGAGCTGAGATCCAGGAGATTTCTGCTCCTGACAAGCACGAGACTTAATGACCTGGAAATCTGCACTTGTAAGATACCACCTTTCCACTTAAGCAGTGCAGACTCCTGTTATGAGAGGGAATTAAACACCCACTCACCCCAAGAGCAGCAGAGATACAGAACTACTTTAAAATACCAGTGGGGAACAGAGCTAAGAGACGTGGCAGGAAATGATTGCAAAGTTAAAAACCTTCTGAGAGAAAGGCTGGGTCATTGATGGCAGCAAGCAATAAATAAGTAGATAAATAAAACGAATCCTCTATCTTGGCTGACAGCTAAGGACTACAGAGATAACACTGAGTGTATTCTGACCATTTAGAATGATGGATGAGAACAAATGTTTCATATGTTCTAATGGGAAAAGGTAAAGCTCTGATGGCTGGAAGAGACAGGACACCTCACAGGCGAAGCCAGCTCCCCTGTTCCACACCACTTTCCCCCTTTTTTTTTGTTTGTTCCTTCCTGTCTTTAAGCTACAACTTCCTTGGCACGAGACAATCCAGAGGGCATTTCCCCCCCACCCCATCCCCACTTCTGAGATGAGGAAAACCCCAGCAGCAGTGACTGCAGATGACATTTTCCCCCAAGGTGGCCACACTCACTTTTTGCATCGATGAGTCTTTCTCGTGGCGCGGTGTCAGAAGAAGAGAGCTGCTCCTTCACTTTGGCAATGTCTTTAGGATGGAGATAATCAAATAAACTTTGACCAATCAAATCATTCTGTAGAGATTGAACATTCAGTCAAAAAGTAAAATAATGGCTCGGTGTATTTTCTTCATTTTTAGCATCCAGCATGAACAATCCTTTCACATACAGGTGTAACCAAGGAATACCAAACATGCAGATCCAGCCTCACTGCAGGGGGTTTGCACTGGATGACCTTTAAAGGGTCCCTTCCAAACAAAATATTTCATGATTCTGTGATCTGATGGAAGGTTTTCTCTGTGTCTTGAAGCTATGACTACATTACACAGTAATTTCTGTCATTGTTTCCAGTAAGAGTTTTGCAGAACTGGCATGCTCAATTCCCCCCCACCAAATACTCTGGTTTCTACTCAGTCTCACTTCTTCTACCACACATCTGAATGAAATAAAATCCTTATTGCAAATGTTCTCTTTCGTTATTTACATATGAATAGGTATTTAGTACATACCTAACTAAAAGCTGGCTGAGGAAAACCTTTGAAGCTGACACAGGTTTAAATTTGATGAGAATTGCAGATGACAGAAGGAATGAAGATTATTTACACAATGCATGGGCCAAGTTAAGCCTTATGCTGAGCATATATTAAAAACCTGGCTTTGGTATAAGTGCTTTCCAGTTTCCATCAGTAAGAATGCAAGCAAAACCAGAACAGACAGAAAGAAAACCAAGCTGAAAAACCCATGTGAAGCTACTGGAAGAACCCCAGGCTGATGTTTCAGTATTTGCTTACACTCCCAATTAGGTAATGTTTTTGCAAGCCTGAGGGTAAATCTTTGTGCAGAATGCATCAATCAGTGAATTAAATTTAGTTCCTTTTCACCTCCTTGCTTTGAATGGAAACCAGAAACAATCTCCTCTAATGACATGGCAGCAAAAAGCTCTCTCCCTTGGCAACACCTCTCAGCTTTCAAGACAGGCTCCTCCCATGCCTGCCCCCCAGATAAAGGCACAACCATCAAAAAAGCTCTCCAATCTTTTAAGACCTAATGTACTTAAAATGGAAAAGAATACCTGACTGTAGTTGAGGATCTTGAAGACAGATTCTGAAACAAACAGTATCTTTCCTCTGTCACAGCCCACAACAAAAAGAAATCCATCTGCTGCCTAATTGGGAGGGGGGGGGGGAAGGAAAAAGTCAAATCCCAAGTTATACATCCTCGTTGCATCGTTATAACCTTTAAAAACACTTTGTGTACAATAGAATTTCTACTAGGAGAAATTCTAAACTGGGAGAGCTGTCTTAACATTTGGAGGTAACTGAGTCAACAGGGAAAATGTGAAATTACAATGAAGGGGTGTTTTTTGGTTTTTTTTTTTGCATCTGCAAACATTTTTGGCATCATTCTGGGCATTGTGCCCAGAATGTAAAATAACTTTTGTGAGAAGAAAGAACCCATGTCTTGTCCAATAATATTATGATTATGTTTAATAATGGCTTCAAATTAAAATATTATTTTAACTGTACTTTAAAAAGCTCCTGTTTTAGAAACCAGCCATAACCTGGATATTCATTTCTGTGCCTGGAGGCAACTGATTCCTATTTGCAAAGTACTGTCTTTCAGCCACACACAAGCATGCAGGAATAAGCCCCAATTATTGTACCTTCAGAGTCACAATGAGGCAGAAATTAAATTCTGCATATGCTGCATCTGGACTGCAGTGCTTCAACAATTACAAGGCCACTGGAAGAGCTTAACCACTGACTAATGAGATAAGCTCTCCACACCATAAAAGCAGTATAACAGCAGGCAGCCAAACATACTAAGTCATGTTACATCAGTGACCTCAATAAAAAGGTGCTCATTGTGTCATTGAGCACTGAAAATCATGGCAAGCTAACCCAGGGCAGCAAGAAAACAATCCACGTGATTTTGGGTTTGCACACATAATAATTGAAGGTTCTGATGGTTCCCATTGAAATCCCCCTCTTCAATCTTTCTGCTCAAATTTAGAAATGCTAGTCATCATTAAAATCACTGTCTCTGTGAAGCAGTCTCCAGATTTCTTAATTATCCTCCATAATCAAAACGTTTTAAAGCTGAGATACAAGGCAGAAAAATATTGGTGGAGTGCTTTGGGAGAGCTATAGTCACAGATATTAATATCTCTTAATTAAAAGTTGGAACATACCCTGAGAATAAGATGTTTTAATTCATCATCTGATAGAAAAGCAGGCTTGTAATTTGCTTCTGTATATGGGTTTGTAGCACCTAAAGAAAAAAAACCAAACAATTCCCATATCACCAACATTACACACTTAAATGAGCAATTTTCCTTCTGCCCTTTCTCAGACTGTTGTTTATTGCAGGAGTTCCTTAAAATGGAAAACTTCTTTTGTTTTGTTTTGCTACCAACATGAGCTCTGTTGGTATTAACTTAAAAAAGGATGAAGCTTTTTTTGCTAGGACACGAGCACCACATCAGGCAGAAATGCAAATTAAATGCCTGAGAGATATAAAAGCATTCCTTGACATATTTTTGAACTTAAAAGCTGTCCTTGATTTATGGCCTAGTCTCAGAATTAGAAATCATAAAAATAAGATATTAAAGAATAAAAACATTCAAACTATTCCTTCTCCTTATACCTCAAGAAAACACGACAAGCTCATGTAAACAAATCATCACTTAGGAATTTACAAATCAATTCTCTCATTCCAAGCCAAAGATAAAACCCAGCATTACAATGACATCATCTTACAATGCCAAAAACCCCAAAACTGGCAACAAATCAGGCAGCTATTTATTAAGGAATAATTCTTCTCATTCTATTCCCTTCATAAAGGCAGAGGAGAGTCAAATTAGTAACCACTGAAGTGTTGTTATGAAGCATTAACCTCTTCAAATGACAGTGGCAGGAAAGTTCAGCCTTTCAAAACTGCGAGGTTAAATATGACTGAAGGCACCAGCTCTCCTAGAAATGAGAACAAGCCACCAGGATCTTTTTTACCATTAGCTGCATCCCTTTTTTCCCCTCCCCTCAGTGGTGTATTCTTGAAGGCTTCAAGTTTTTAACATCAGCACCAACTGTAGCCAAGCACTGATTCACTCACACGAAGCTTTAGGAACACACAGGGATTTCTCAGAACCTCAACTCTTCCAAAGCTGTGTGTTTCCCTTCAAGTGCTTGCAACAGAAACTGCCCAAAAAGGCCAAAACTGAGCTTTCAAAGTACTCTCCATTCTTTCACACAGAGCTAAAGGTTCAAATACAAAACCTTAGAAATCCTGTGGGCATACTGTACCTAAAATCTAACCTCTCCCTCCATCCAACAACTTGGTACATTGCCTGCTTAGAGCAGTGCTCAGCGCTGCACCAGAATTTCCTGTGCGCTGCCCTTGAGCCTTTTGTTCCCTCTCCCCCAGCTGCCTCGGCGCTGTGGAATCTGGCAGCAGTGATCAATAGCTCAGATGATGGAAAAAATAATGGTTTTCTCATCCCCAAGCTCCCCCAGTCACACCAGGCTATTTACTGGGCCATGAACCAGGTAAGCTGTGAAGGAACTGCCGAGCATCAGAGAATAAGAAAAGAGGAGGAGCCCTCCCAAAATGAATGGAGAGAAAAAAAAAAAAAAAAGGCAGAGATTAAAAAAAAGCGTGGCTTGGAGGGGAAACACCCCTGCAGCTTTCCCCTGCCCAGGGAACTCACCACGAAGTGTTTTCATGTGCTGGACAGCCATCCTGAGCACGGTGAGCTTGTCCAGCTTGCGGGACATGGCGTTGCACGTGGGCACCAGCGAGGCCAGCTCGTCGATGAAACTGTTCATCTTATCCCTGCGCCTCTTCTCGATCTGGCTGTGAGCCTCCCTGCACACACACACACAGAGCAGGGCAGCCTGAAGCACGTGCCACAACCTCCTGGAGGCTCAGGGAGCTGCTAGATCCTCGTGGAAAGGACAGCAGACACCCTTCGGATTTTTGGTGGGAATGATTTTGGTTAGAAGCAACGGGAAAGGTCACAGCACAAGCTTCTGGTTTGCCAGAAAAAAAAAAATAAACAAAACACCCAGTGTTGGGCAGGTTTGTGTTTTGTCATATTAAGATTCACTGCTGACGCTTTTACAACCCGCTGTGGAGTTTGGAAGAAGAAAGATGAAGAATGTAACATCATCAGAAACTTATCTGGCTTCAGTTTGAACAGCAATGAAAAACCAAGCTACTCATCAAATTAGCTGTTTTACTCTATGCAAACTTAATGAAAAATGTGAACGGTGCAAAGACATGGAAAAATAAGGGAAGGTCAAAGCTAGAAAAAAATATCTTCAGATATTTTTAAAATATTATATCTTCAGGCAATATAAAATACCTTCAGAAGAAACATACGCAAATAATTCATACCTGGTAAAAAGCAAGAGACAATTATTTTAAATATATTTGTTTAGAGCATTACCTTGCATTTTTTATCCTGCCTTGTTGGTCTGCATACTCCAATCTGTTGAGAAATGACATCAAAAAGTTACAGCGTTGAAAGAACTCAACCCAACTGTTACTGCATCTCACATCCTGCTGGTCCTCATTAAGATCAGGGGGTTTTTAAAATCTGAATGTTTATTTAACCTTTCTACTGCAAAAATCAGTATCTATATAACACTGCTGCTCAGACTTGGGGGTGTTTTAGCTCGTCTGTTCCATGTTGTTTACACTAAGGTTGTTTAGATTATTGCTTCGTGCCAGCAAAGCAATAATTTGGGACCACAGTGACACTGAGAACAGGCATCCACAGTCAGGATCCTGTGTCAGAACTGTGGAACTGAGATTGCAGTGACTGTATCAACAGTACCTTCCATGTTGGTCATCTTTATCTGTATCCATACCTTCCCTGCAGAAACAGAACAAAGCAACACATCACCAACTCAGCAGCACTGGCAGAACTGTTATCCAACTAGAATCAAGCATTCCTGCCACCTCTAAATCATAACTACAAAAATAGGAGTACAAAAACAACAACCTGGAAGGACTGAGGAAGCTGTGTGGTTTTTGTAACATTAAAACATTTTCTTGAATTAGTCGTGTCTCCTTCCGAACTCACTAAATGGCACAGTTTGATGTGTTTGACAGTAAAACATGCTGCAGTTCAAAGACATCATCTGTTACAAAGATGTTTTTCACTTCACTAGAAGAGGGGGGAGGAAAACCCTACTTTGTGCAGATGCCTGTATGTTCTGTAGCTCAGTTTGCCTTATAGTAGTTGATTTGGGGGTAGAAAATGTTGATAACCTAAATTAACACAGCACTGGAGATGGCCAAATGCATGGAGAAAATAAAAGTGTGGGTGAAACTAACCAGGCCCACTGGAAATTAGTGCAACTTTCAGTGTAGACACATGTTTTGCTTCTGTTTCAGAAGAAGAAAAGAAGTAAGGAGAGAAGCATGAGAATTGAAATAATCCCCCTTAGTGCATTTAATTCTACAGTCACATGTGCACAACTAAGCAGGAGAGGAGAGTATAAGTTTTCATAGCTGTACTTGGTAAAAAAAAAAAGTGAAATGCCCAGGATTAAACATCTTTCTTTAAACAGAATGATCAGGGAGAGAATGTTTTGATTTATGTTAATTTGTACAACTGTGCTTAAGTGGATATTCCTAGGCCTGCTCATTCTGGTTTAATTTCTACCTGTCAATTTTAAGTCTTTGGAAGGAAATGGCAGGGAAGAAACACCAGGCACCTTTTTCAAGTGAAACCAATGACTAAAATATTTATACTTACTCAAAAGGAAAGCCATCGAGTCTGAAAAAAAAGAAAAATAAAGTACACCATATATAGGAAATAAGAACAATGTCTTACATTTTCTGCTGAAATTCTCAAGCTAATTCACATTCTATTTGAAATGAAAAGCACAATGAAAACAGGACAACAGCAGTGAGCATTTTCTAAAGAAAGAAGCTTGCTCAAATTAATCTACTTTCTGAAAGAATGACTCTGCTTTTTAAGAAAAGAGAGCACAGTTCATTACACTTAACGTGAAAAACTAATAAAATAACTAACCTAAATTATGTTATGCAAATCATTGAGATATTGTTTCATCTTCAGAAAGGAAAGATCTGTGCTTTATGCGTGTTGTCCTTGTGGTTAGATAAATGAGATTTCAGAGGACTCTAAGGCCAGAAATAAAACATAAAAATAAAAATAAAGTATCCCAAGTTTCTCAGTTTATGATTCTTGCCCAGCAGGACAGATGCACCATTTTCCTTTAGTCTAAAGTCCAAAGCTGAACTTCATAGAGACTCTATCACATCACAAGGAAATTAAACAGAATTTCTACATGCAAACTAAGTGTTGGCATCACTTTTAGACTGCAAAGTGACCTGAAATACCACTGAGATTTACCATGACAAGAGGCTATGTTTTATAAAAGCCTTATGAAAAAGTCTGCTCATCTCAGCCAGTAACACACTAGTTATTTCTGCTCAACACTGGACACGAGCCCTCTTGGCAGCCTTTCACTGCACTCAGATCAATTCTCTTTGTGACCTGTTTTAAAATAAGAGTAATACTAAATGCCTTCTTCATCTCCCAATCTGCACACCCGATGCTCACAATTAAACAGCACTTGGGACACCACCTTTAGTGGTGTTTGTGGATGTTTGTGTGTAAAAAAAAACCCCCAGAAATCAAAATCCAGAAGAGGTACAAGGTAAGTTGCTAAAGCATCAGGGTAGTTTGTTTTCTCATCATGTAATATTTCAATTGAAAACACGGCTCCCAAGAAAAGCAATTTACTGTTCGTAGTCCTGTGCATAAAGCCTTGGATAAGAGCATTTGACCAGCCCTTGCTGAAGGGACAGCAATAAGCTGGGCAGGAATTTTCCTGGAGGAGCTGCAGCAGAAAGAACTAAAAAGCTGTTGTGGAGAGAGCTGAAAGTGCAGCTGATGACTCCTCCTGCATGTACTCAAGAGGTGAACAAAGAACCACCCTAAAACATTGGGTTCTGCCTCCCTTATTCCCTGGCACGTGAGGCATCAAAGTGGACGCTTGGATAATTGATGTAATTAAATCATTAACAGGCAGCAAAAGATGAACAGCAGCATTTCTGAACGTTTTCCTATATGTACACCTGTAAGAGGGATCGAGGTAGCCCTCCTCGAGTTCTGCTTTCCAAGAGGGACATTTTGTAGCCACCATTGACTTTGCAACACAAAATGAACTGAGGTATGACTGCATAATAATTTTGTAGTGTCTGAGTACAAAAATCAGTGAAGTTATTTCACTAAGGATTCAAGGAAACAGAGTTTTCACACTTTTTTTTTTTTTTTTTAATGCACACAAAACCTAAAGGGCAGAATGATACCTCACAATAACAAGCTGTCTTTTGGAAAAGAGGACTTGAGCAATGCTTCCTACCCCGAGGAATAAAAATGGAGAAATCCTTTCTAGAGAAAAGGAAGTTGGTAGGACTGAGGCTGTTCACTCCATTTTGTAGCAGTCAATGCGACTGCAAAGGCAGTTCAGAGAGGTATTTTAAAGTCTCAGGCATAAATTCTCCCAAAAAAGAACCAAACCCTTCGTCGTGATGGATTAAAACTTCTGCCCCTCCTCGTAAAAAAGAGCTGCCAACAATCCAAAGGCCCTCAGCAACAAAAATCTGTGCTGGGTTACATAAAAATGGACTCTGTGGCTGGATGAATAATGGATGTGGCCACTCACAAGTTTCCCTGCAGCCACATTTTGTGAAGTTACAATGCAGAGGAGGCTTGCACAGGCACTTGCAGTTAAGTAGGTTGCTCCTGGTGCCCCCCCCAGAGCAGGAGACATTACAGGTCTGGGAGTTGAGCAAACTCTGCTGTGCCCTCCACTGCTCTAGAGCAGAGCTGGTGGGATTTCCTTCTACACTTGAGAACCACTACAAAATTCAACTGGCTGATTAAAAGAAAGGCAGCTCTGATACCTCAAACCAGAGACTGTTCAGATTCATATTCAAATGAGAGACCAAAATAGCTTCATCAGGCAAAGGTTGGCAGCACATTGATAGGAAGTGACTAAATAGGCAAAAATTAGGTGAAGAAAAGGAACTACTTCAAGTTTTGCTTCCACTTTTCAATAAATTTATTATCTTCCTCCCCCTGTTAGTCACACATTGGATTTCCTATGTAAATGGTCAATATAATCAGCCTTCACACTGTAAATTTCATCAGTGCTAATTCCACTCCCCCAACCAGCCAGAGATTTTTCTCCTCAGCCTTACCCCATGCAATAGTCCTCAATTCTAGCTGCACTGAGATGACAGCTTCATTTTTATTATTGTTATTAAATAATGAACTTGCCTCTTAGTGCATAGTAGCTTTCTTCTTTACTAAAACCTTTAAAGCAGGTTGTAAAGAAGAGGTTATTTAATAACTGCTATAAATATTTCTATAGTCTTCCCCGCTGTATTGTTGTGCTATCACCTCCTTTTAGCAGTGCTAAATCAAGAGAAATCCAACTTACTGATAATCAGTTGAGCTTCCCTTTCTTTTCCTGTTACAGTCCATTCCTGAAGTGCTAAGGGAACTGGAGATCAAGTCAGCAGGGTCTGGTGACATAAAGTCACTAATTGTAGAAGATATGTCCATCCTTTGGTCTGCCATTGGACTGTCTAAGATCAGGGAAGAAATCAAAAACACCACAACCAAAAAACAACACTGCATTAATATCAGCAGACACATATTTTTAACCAAAAAAAAAAAAGCTATCTCAAACTTAGCGTTCTTTAAAAAAATTCAACAATCAGTTTCTAGTTTTTCCTCTTGCTGTAAAAAAAAAAAACCAGGTCATTTCTCCTTTTCTGGTTACTGCTGTATGGAGTATTGCACAAACCATGCACACAAACCATGGCACAGCCATTCTCAAAACACATTATGTAACACAATTGTTTCTAAAGATTTGTCAGAATAATCTTGAACTAAACCAGGTTTATTCTTACGTTACCTGGCCAGCCAACTGCTTCTACCTAACAGGAACAGGGAGCACTTGTTTTAGTGTGTCTCTGCATTTGAAGATTATATTAGAGCTCACAAACTTTAGGAGCTCTATTTCCACTCAATTCACAACATTTCCATAGAAATGAACCCCTCTGCACAGCAGACCCCACAAATAAAAATATTCCAACCCAACTGTGGGCTAAGAAGTCTAGTTAAAGGTACAAATTAATAATTGGTTTTTTAATCCTCTAGACTGCAAATAATTCAAACCTTCCCTATTTAATCCTCTAGACTGCAAATAATTACACTGTTGGAAGAAACCCTGTGAAAAGTTTCCTGCTAAACAGCACCGACAGTGAAAGAGAAGAGTTTTTTACCTGAAGGCCTGCCTTGGAAGCCTAAATCCACTTGGGCAAAGATGATGATGCTCAGCCCAGAGCAGCTGACAACCTTAGAACTCTCCCATGCCTCATGTTCTGTTGGTCAAATACTTCCAAAAACCTGAAAGAGAGAAAAAACAGCCAGCTTAAAAAAAACCCAACCTTAAAAACAATTGGTTTAGACACAGCTTACAAAAGCAACAGATGTTTCCAACTCAGGGATCAAATATTCATTTCCTTACGAAGCTCAGAAGCTTTATTCATCCATCCAAAGGGTCGGCTGTTGGCATGTGCACCTCCAATGGGCCGAGCTTTGGGCAGAAGGAATCTCCTTTGGGCACCACCTCCTTCTGGGCCCTTTTGACCACCCCCTGGTCTTTGCACAAACCCCTCTGCTCACGACGATCCCACCATGGCCACCGTGAGCACATCTGCTGTCAGATGCTGCCAGCCTGGGTTAAATTCCTGCCATGGGGCAAAGGACACACTTGCCCTTCCCTCCTGACTCACTCACTCTAAGAGTGCTCCTAAATTTGGGCTTGGCTTGCTGGTTTGTTTTCCACTGTAACAGCACGGCTTAAACACGGTTTCAATCTGCAGGCCTCGTGTTTTATACAAAATGCACGTCCCACACTACATCTCAAATGTCTCTCCCAGCTACACTACAAACATGTGGGATGCACAAAACGAGTTCTTCAACAAAACTTACTATGGAAGATTTAGAAACTTTGAGTATCTGACATTTTTGTCCTGCAAGAAAACTTCCCAAGTCCATTGGACACAGAGTTTTCTGGCTGATCTACCTGTGAGCATCCTGACTGCCTTCCCAACCTGGGACAGCAGCACACAGAACAAGCAGCTCCCACAACACTCTGAGAGGTTTACAAGCTAAATATTCTGTCAATGGGATCAAACCAATTCTAAAAAAAAAAAAAAATAAATAAAAATCCAAAGTTATTTGTTATAATTTTCTTCAGCTCTGCCAGAACAGCAAATTCAGAATTTCACAAGCTTAAATTATCTAAATTTATGGTCCTGGCAGTGTAGGGTCAGGCAAGTCACTGTCTTAGTACCTCCAACTTCGGAACAGAGGATCTCTGTTGTTCCAGAACGGAAGCAGAGCATCCAAACTGTTGCTGAGGACTCATTGTCCTCATCTCACACAACAACTCCTCTGTGGTCCTTTCCCAAATAACCCAACCCCTTTTCCATTTTTGAGAATGTGTGGATAACCTGGGAGAGGAATATTAAGAGGCCAGCTGACCCCAGAACTGACCAAAACTAAACCAAAACCAAACTTAAGTCAAATTATAAAATGCCATTTGAATCCATAACCGCGTGAGGTAATTCATGGACCACCTATGATGACCTCAGACAGAAGGCTGGGATGAGCTGGAATGAACAAAGAAAAAAAAGGGGGTGGAGGAAAAAGGGTTTGTAAGTTTAGCACAGTCATCCCTCAATAAAAATGCCTGCAACAGTCAGCGTTTTAGCTTCAGAACCAGAATGCTGCACAAGTCACTGGGCACTAATGCAAAAAACAAACTGTTGTTTATCTCAAACAAAAATTTCACATCAGTTTTATAGGAAAAAAAAAAAATCTTGAAATCAAGTATCCATTCAGCTGTGCTATTTCATACCTGTCTAAATTTGATAGTTTCAAAGCAGCTATTTTAACTGCCTTGACCACTTAAGCAGAAAAAAACCCCATAAAGAGCAGAATTCTCAATTTATTTTTCAGTCAGCCCCTTCTCTACCATGCCCCAAATGCTCATCCAGTTCTAACAATCACAGTCCTGCATTTTAGCATTACAGGAGTTAAGAACCATGCATGTCTCTTGAAATGAGTTTTAAAGTTAAGAAGACGTCAACTCAATGATCAGAGCAAAAATCAGCATGCCCCACTAAATAGTGAACAGTTCTGAAAAATGGTTTTTTTCACAAGGCTTTCTTAAAGTTCTATGAAATTTAATATTTTTCTGTCTTTTCAGCCTCCATCTGCTAGACGTTCAATGCCTAAAAAAAATTCTCTCTGAGAAGGAACACAAAAGTTACCCATATATATATATATAAAAGCAAAGTTCAAATCTTCCATTTATGATGCCAAACCCGTTGCCAAAGTACCCTAAGGACCTACTTGAAAAAAATGCCATGGAATCTACTTCCTGATTGAATTCTCCCGCCGAGGAGAATCAAATGACATTTTGTCACCTGGATCCATGACAGTTTGTCTCTACAGCCTGTTCGGGACTACATCCTTGGGATTCCCCTTCCTTGCATTCCATCTTTCTCTGCCTAATGAGACAGCAAAAAGAAATCTTACTCTTCATCCCCTTAGGAGAAGAAGAAAAAAAAAAAAAAAAAAAAAAAAAAAAAAAGAGTACATGTTNAAGGTGAGACGACACGTGACCACCTTAATCACGCAGCAAAGCTGATCACGAGTACACAAACACCTCTGAGCAAATCAAGGTCACTGCCAAAGCAGGTCAGCTCCGTCAGCCGAGCACCCACCCAGAGGCAGGACCTCTTTACACAAGCCCCATCAGCTCTGGGTTCTCCCCCTCCCCTTCCTCCACCCCAGGCAAGAGGCAGCCAAGGCCAAGGCACGCACGGATTCCTTCTGGAAGAAATGCAATTCATAACTTTCATGAATCACGAGTGTCTCGTATCTCAACAGAGCAATTTCGCAATGGCAGAGGCAAACCCTGGTGTGGTTTCCTGAAGAAGTCATTGAAAAAGATACTCATCGTCCCTATGGGTAATGACTGAACCAAAAACAGCTCCAGAAAGGAAATCATCTACTTCCCTTCACAGCAGTGTGCCATTGCTGGAGTTTAGTGTCGCAGCACAAGCTGGTACAACACAGAAAAAAAAAAAAAGGTTCTTTATCCTGCCTAGCAGCAGTTTGCTGCTGCTGGAGGCTCCCAACGCTTTGCACTCGCTGATGGGGACATTTCAGTGTCACTCCAAGCGTCCCTGGGATGATTTCAAGATGCAGAGCAGCATCCATGGGCTCAGAGCTGCAAGTAATGATGCCTGAAGAGGCCACTTAGAGCAGAGGCTGGGCAGAGTTAAAGGAATAAAGTGGGTCTTTACTAAAAGCCCTTCACAGGATCCACCTTGGGCAGTGCAAGGCTCGGCCGTGGCTCCACCCAAGATGGACTCTGGGTCACGAGCTCTCACACTTTTATAAGTTTGGGTGCATTTCCATGCTGGGTCCATTGTCCAATTCCAGCTCCAGGTGATGCAGTCCCACCCTCCCAGGCTGCTCTCCTCCATTCGCTGCTGTTTGCACTTTCTGGGGCTGAAACTGCAGCGTGTCCTTGGTTCTGGGGCTGGGAAAAAAGGATTGCTGTGTCTGACCAAACTGTGAGGAGAACTTGCCAACACCTTATATAAAGTTCAGACTCACAAACCAATGCAGTACAGAATCCGAAGAGAGTAAAAGCTACAACTTGGGGCATCATAACAAGGAGCTCCTCCATCAGAACCTTTATTATGGAATACTCCAGAGGAATCACAGCAAGATCTTTACTACTTTTCATAGTAAAGCAGGGTAGTTTCCTTTGCCCTCAATACTGAAGGAATACTGCAGTCAGAATACTTCCTATCTTCCCAATATACTGATACTCATGGTTTTAATGGCTCCCTAACACCATTTGTAAGTAACTCTGCACTCTCAGAAGACAAAAATCCCTGTGGCTTCCTCTCACATGCATCTCACCACACTCTCTGGTGCAAAGATTGTTTATCTTTGGAGCTCTGTGGAAGGCACAGGCACTCAGCTGCCCAAGAGAGCCCCTCTTCAACAGCTGCTCCCCAGCTTTCCTAAGCAAAAAGCAGCAGCTGGAGGGAAGCAGACGGTGAATTTTAACCATCCACAAAGCTCCAAGACAAAAAATTCTGACATGGAGGAGAAAGGGTCTCCAATAAGCAGAAGAAAATCTCCATGTGTGATTTCTCAATAGATTAATTGGTCCAGGTACACTCCCAGACCAAAAGCATCTGTTCATCATTAGAGTCTGAGAAGAGGCAGAACAGGTCAGATGAGGCATCACCTCACCACAGCTTTCCAGACTTGCAGTGGTGATGGAGACACAGAACAAAGCATTTTATCTTCAGTTTATTTATTCAATTGTTATTATTATTATTTATATTGAGACTTCCAGGTCAAAAGGGGTCTTGGTTCCTATCTCTCCTTGTTCATGAGGGAAAGAACCAACGATCTTTACTTGCAGCTCCTTTAACAAAGGACTTCTCTGTTGTCTTCTCCCTGCCTCAAAACCAAGAAGAGTAAGCACTAACTAAAATAACTTTCTCTTGCACGGGGAAGTTCAAAACTAGACCCAGAACACAGAAGTGTCTCAGCAGCACTCAGCAAGTGGGAAGGATGACTTCCCTCAGCCTGCTGGCAGCACAGCTCCTGACGCAATCCAGGAGGCTCTTGGCTTTCCCTGCTGCAAGGGCACCCTTGCTGGCTCATGAACCATCAATAGAATTTCTGCCAAGCTCTTTTCCAGCTGCTCACTCCCTAATCTGTACCGAGACACGGGGTTTTTCCTCTGCAGGTGTAGGACTTGGCATTTCCCTTCGCTAACTTCCAAAGGTTTTCTCTGTAAGATTTTTGGTGACCCTTTTCTCTGGACTGTAGAGGTCCCCCTGCTTGGTAGCACACTCAGGAGGTGTCTCACACACTCCTCCCAGGTTTGCATTTATCTCCACCTCTAAGTGTAAAGTTTCAGAGAGCATGGAAGGAAAAGCAAACAGGCTGGTTCTGGAAAGAGGACCAATAGAATCAAACAACCTCCAAAAATCCTAGCTCCTGCTCTTGTCTCAGTGAAGCAGATAAATACGTGTTTCAAGGGGGTGTAGTCACACGGGAAGGCCTTAGGGATAGAAGTATGGATCACCTTCAAAGCAGAAAAGGAAAAATGGATCAAAACCAAAGCCAACCCATGTCACTTCCAGGAATCTAACCTGTTTAGACCAGCTGTCCTATGGATGGAGTATTAGAATCCTTAACAGGGCACTGGGATATACCTGTAGTGATGGAGCTCAAGGTATAGCTTACAAACCTACAGAAGAGCCACTGGAGAGAGAGACATCGTCAGAACCAGCATCCTGATTATCCAGCTGACCCTCAGCCACAGGAGATGCCACTTCCCCTCACATCTCAAGAGTGCCTGCATCTCTGAATCCCATCTGCAAGAGTTTCAACAAAGCTTGCTAGTTTGCAACCATTACTGAAAGCCTGATCTAGTTTAAGCCTCTCATCAGCCAAGATTAGACTCTGAGCTCTTATTCTTTGAAGTGAGCTTAGACTGCCCTGTTTGCATATTTCACTCTGGGCAGCCATGAGAAGGAAACACCACGGGGGAACTAATCAAGCCCTTGTGAAAAGGTGGTGATGCACACTCTTGGAAATCAGTACTACCACCCTGCTGCTACCAAAGGAATTTGGCCTGCTTCATGAACCAATCTGCCAGCACAGGCACTCCCCAGGTTCTGAGGAACTGCTTCCACAGGGAAAACACAAAGGGACCTAGGGAAAACACAAAGGGACCTGCCTTTCTTGGAAGGCCAGGTTTGAAGGGATTTATGAAACCTCTGCACGTGAAACCAAACAAAGCGTAGCCTCTGTCCAGGCTACTGGAACCACATCACCAGACACTGGGTACATCTGCCAGGGCTGCAGGAATTCCTAAACCCAGCCCCAGCACACAGAATGAGACTGAAGCAGCACTTCAGGTGCTTCCACTGAGAGCAGGAGCCACTGAATTCTGCCTCAGAGCTCTGCAAACCCGGTGTGTTCCTGTGAGTTAAGCTAACAGCTGATCTCCTTTTTTTACAAAGGGCAAAAAAGAATTACACCCAGGTGGAACTGTCAGTGAAAGATCCACTCTCAATCTCAGAGCACACTCCTCTGCATGTCTTTGGAAACATTCTAAAACATGCTGATTGATTTCACTGGAAAAGGACACAGCCGTGATTCCATCAAATGGAATAAAAATCAGTCATTCTGAGAAATCCAGCTGCTTGTAGAAAAAGGACTGAGCCCAGTGCCAGAAGTGCTTTAATTATTTAAACCCAAGACATTCAAGCCAAGATACTTTAAAACAATGCTTCAGAAATATTGTTCAGTACAGCACCCCATAATTTCTGTAGCATAAGTTATGGAACAAAGTAATATTAAAAATAGGGCCCACTAATATCAAATGTTGGTAAAGTAAGTTCACAAAATCTATGTTAGGCTGTGATATTTAACATTCATTTAATCCAGTCCTTCAGAAGACTTTGTGTATGTGTCAGAAGAAACAAGGTATTGCATTTCCAAGACTGGGGAGAACGAGAAGACTTAAAATTAAAAGCCACTTTAAGTCCTTTGGGCCACTTATTACAATCTACTCATTTGACATGAAAATCAAGCGTTCTTTCAGTAATGACAAAGAGTTAAAACAAACCCAGGCACAACAAAAGAAATCGACTCCCTCAATTACTACAATCTAAACTTAGCTGAAATCCTGAATTTCCAAGCCTCTAATGTGTGGGGGACCTTCTGTTCCACGAGCACTGAATGCAGTCCTTGCTCACCAACCCTAAGGGGTTTGGAGAGGCTGGGAGGCAGAGCAGGGTGTGTGAAAGACAGGAAAATCCATCCCACCGTGTGGGTAAATCAATTATCCAACATTAATGGGCTTCAAGGAAAAACCTAATCAGAGTTGATTTCTTTAATAGCTTATGTACTTCCAGCGTGCTTTGATCAGAAACACACCCAAACCCACAAAAACCTTCTCAGCTGAGGAGGCAGCAGTTCTGTGAAGTCTCCCAAGTTGTACACATTTACTTCTGATCTGTCAACAACATAAGATGCACTGCAGAGCCGACTTCAAAGCCAAAATTTTCAGAAGATTAGAAATTTCTCTGTAAGAGGGCTCTACACAACCTAGAGTGACATTTCTGGAGCAGGAGAAGTGCACAAGATAACAAGTAGGTAAGCTACTTAACTCACTCCTCGTGTTATTACAAACTGTGGGAATTTACAATCAGTGTCTCTGCAACTCACAGCTGGGAATGCCTCCTTTCTGCACTTCAGCCCAAAAGATGCAGCTTTTTGTTTCAAGATTTCATCCAACTCCCAAATACCAGCACCACTTTACAGCAGACAGATGTTTTAGATACAAATCTTAAAGACTTCAATTAGCCAAACAGAACAAGTAAATTTCAAATTGTTCAATGCACATCTTCCAGTCTAGAGATGATGAACAAAGCCCAGGCGTATGCTGTAAGCATTATTATGACTGTGATATGATCTGGGCAAATTTAATTTCCTTACTGCACCTCAGCAAAGCTCGTGGATCCTCACGACCCAGCAAATATTCTTTCTGTAGTTCATCATCTCAAAAGTTGCCTTTCAGTGGCAGGAAGGCAAAATCCTCTCAGAAGTTCAAAGAAATGTGTGTCTTTTAAATGAAACAGCAGCCTAGCAAAACACTTCCTCATTTGTGTCAAAAGCAGAATTTTACCCTGTGGTCAGTACTCTACTAGTTACTCCAGCTTCCAGCCACCGAGTCCTTCTGGGCTTTTGTCATCTCCTCATTTCCTTCCCTCCTCTTACTGCAGCATTGTAGGCATCCAAACCAGACAACACATTCAAGCCACGGCATCAATAATACGACCCAAGTCATATTTTCTCACTTGACTTTTTAAAGTTTATGCATTATGGGAAGTTAGCCATTTTTCAGCTGTCTAGATTGAACAACTACTCACTTACTTTAGCCTTTGAAGTGCATCTATTAAGCTGAAAATCCTCGTTTTCTTTTATTAAGGTGAAAATCCTAGTTTTCTTTTGAGTTGAACCGCCCGGTCCAAATACTTTTAGAGATACTGCACTGAGCTGTTTTCCAGTCCTATTATTACCCCAACAAACCCAAACACATTTGGCACCTGCAGGAACTTTCATTCAGAGATCTACTGCCAAACTGCAGCTAAATACTTCATATCTTCAGGAAACAAAGCACTGGAACAAGAGGGCAAAAATATCACCAGAAGGAGCAAAGGCAGGTGGTTCTATTTATAGCTGATAACTTTCATTTCCAGTTTTTGCATATTCCCTCTGGTCCTGCTGGATTTCATCTCTGGCTGGGAGAAGCCACCCCTGCTCTCAGCACTCTGCCAGCCTGACAAAGCAAAGCCAACAGGCTGTCACTTCCCCTTGCATCCTAAAGGGAGCCCTGGGAAAAAGAAGAAACTCTCACCCTGCCTGGAACCAAGCTGGGGGATTCCTCTAGCTCACATATTCAGGCTCCTTTTCCTCCACTGGTTTCTTACAAGCTCTTTTTGACTTCACGCAGAATCAGCTGTCAAACGCAAATGCATCACATCCACGTGAACGTCCCTATTTCTTCCTTCAGACCATGTTAGAGGCTCAACTTAATTTTTGGTCTCACACACTACCAGTGCTTTTGGATAAGAGGGCATCACAGCTTTTTGTTAAGTGTACAACTAGGAGTCTTTAAAAAAAAAAAATTAAAAAATTAAATCCAGAGAACGTACAATGATGGCACAGCTACTGCATATATTAAAGTTTGTGTGGAAACAGAAATTTACAACTCTAAAATTATTTTAAAATTTCCAGTTTTAAGAAAACCTCTCCCCATATATGTGCACCTGGAGTCCCTCTGTTGGTACAGCAACAATAAACACTGACAAGAAACACAATAAATAAGCTCAGCAGCTTCCTTTCCTGGAGTTACACTGTTTGCCAGCTAATTCCAAATCAAAATAGTGGAAACCCTGTGACGCTGCAACAATTTAGCTGAACTTGCTAAATTTTGTGGCAAACACATAAAGAAACATCAAAAAAAAAAGATACACAGGTCGTTTTCAAGTCTCAGCCAATGCTCCAGAGGTACCACCACCACCCATACCTGGAATCCCGGTTTTTAAAGGAGGGATTTAGGGCTGGGAAAAGCAGCCTTCCCAAGCCACGCCAGCTCACACGGGGCACATTATCCCACACTCTGCCTTGCAGAGAGAGCCCCACAAAGCACTTGGAAGCGCAGCCACAGAGAACACCGAGAAGTAGGGCAAGCTCCCAAGGCCCCCCCCGGGCCAGCACTAATATTGACACAGCACATTAGGAGCACAATTGCTGTAGCTGACAACTCCCTGTCCAGCCAGGGCAGTGTCCAGGACTGCTACGGAGCACGGCAAGGGATGGCAGGACAGCAAAACCTCAGTGACAGCCCCGAGCCCTTTAGCAGGACATTAAAGGTAAAGTCAGATGTCTCATTGCACCACAGAGCTTGAGTGAATGCTCCTGGCTTACTGCAGCACTAGCTGCTGCTTTTTATGCTTCTCCCTTCCTTGGAGAAACTGGAATTTCTGTGCAATGTGACACTTGTTCAAGGCGAGCCCCAAACACCCTACAAGGTGAACCTCGCTAAAGCCAGCACTCTGAACGGGTTGGGTTTTGAGGCTTTGAAATTACAGCACTCAAAGTAAGACTTGATGGAGCAAAACAAGCGATACTTTTGGGAAAAACCATCAGAATATGGACTGGAGAAAGCTGGGTTTGTCTAGCTCAGGATAAGCACGGGATCCTGCTGAAAACCTCCCAGCAAAGTTTCACAGAACAGCTGACAGAACACCTCGGTGCCTAAAGGGATGGCTTCAGCTCCTTTTTTATTCTCTTGTCACTCTTCCCCCAGATTTCCCTTCCAGTACTCCTGCAGAGACTTTTGTGAAGTCCCCAGAGCCTGCCTGTAACAGTGTGTGGAATTCAGCAGGCTGAGCAATAACTTGAGAGAAAGCAGAGTCTTCTGGGGGCTCAGAAATCTCAGCTGCCTTGCTGAAAGGTCAGACCATACCCAGAAGCAGCTCAAAGCAGGGGGAGGAGACGTGGCAGAGAAGGGGAAGGGAAGAAATGTCCCATCCAACCACAGCAAGCAGTTAAAATATCCCTGTCACAGCCTCTCTGCACTTTCAAGATTATTTTCAGCACTCCCACAGGACTTGTTTTCAACACGCAAATCCCTCCTTGGTTTGAGCAAGACAAGGTGTGCTGAAACCTTTTCCCACTGATCCACATCTGCGCTGTGACATTTTCTCTGCTCTTTTGTGAATGACAAGTTATGAATATAGAGACACAGGAGAGGAGTATTTCCATCCACTCTGCAGTCACTGCTGCAGTGGGAGTGTAAGCTTTATTTTCTTGAGAAAGGCCTACGGCAATAGGACAGCCCTTCAGAGAAATGGCTGATACAACATTTTCTTTTTTTGTGCCTCTGCACGTTCACGCTGATGTTGAGAACCACCAAATTGCCAAACCTGTGACATTCAGCAGCCAGAGATACAGCTGGATACAAGCCTCAGACAGGCTTTTAAATCCATGATTTCTAATTTAAATCAACAGTCAAGCTCGAATGCGCCCTTTTGACATTACAACTGAAACCGAAGAAGTGTTAAAATTGCTGCTGTATTTGGAACAAAGACGCACGTTCCCAAATCACAACAGCCTTGATAAAGGCAGAGGAATGATCAGGGAACACCAGCAGTTCACTTAATGGGATCCTTATTGCTATGCAGTCATCTCAACCATTACAAAAAATTTAAAAATAATGGAAATGCAAGTGGGGAAGAACAGTGTGTAATAGACACACACATACAAAAAAAAAAACCAAAACCCCAAGAGATAAAAAAATCCTGCCAAGACCGAACACAGGCAACTGAGGAAAAAAAGCCTGTTCAGAAAAAAGCCCAACACAAAAAAAACACAGCCACCCACCCCAAAACAGGACTCTTTATGAAACAGAAGGCCGCATGATTGATTTTTTATTCTTTTTTAATGATTTTTTGTCCTTGACTCAAAGATCCATCCACGCAACAACCTCTTTCCCCTCCTAATCAATAAGGGATGCAACGCAGAGCAAAGGGACATCTGACTGACAGTTGCAACCCGAAATATTTCCAACCCACTGTTTTAATTACAAAAGAGAACATTCCATGAACTACACAGTCTGATCCCAGTGGACATGGGAAGGATCACTACACAGTTCACATTCCTCCTCAAAAAAGCTTAAGTAGGTTTAGACGATTTTATTTCTGCAAGTAGCAGACTTGTGCCAAATATTAATAATGCAGTCCCTTAGTTACCACTTACAAATGCCCATAATTATTTACAGCTCCTGAACAAAGGATGGCTTGGATATCATCCAACAAATCCACAGCAATTAAACCTATTAGAAAATGGAAAACTTTCTACTTTCACTCAGTAGAACAATAGAGGCAATGAGTCCTGCTGAAGGAGCAATGAAATCCACTGGTCCTCTTCAGCTTGGGAAAACTGGCAGGACCAACACCTACAAACTCATCAAATGTCATGGGGACCCCAAACAAAGCCTGGCTGAAAGGCTCTCAACAACACAGCCCTTCACAGGAGGTGGAAGGCTCTGGAAACTCTGTGCCGGGTAACAGGAGGCCTGGAAGCTCGTGTGGTTTGCACAGACAGGTAGGACCAGCTCATGGAAAGGGATTCTGCTGAGGGCTCCCATCACATGCAGCCTGTGAAGCCCCTGAGCTGAAAATAACCTATAATAACAGTGGGTTCTAATCCTACTCTTCATCAGGAACAACTCACAGCCCTGCTGGAGACACGACCACAGCAACTGGATCTTCTCTATGGCACACAATCTCTTGCTATCAGTAAAAGAACGTTATCACCATTTCTAAGTATTTAGAGAAATTTCTATTTACAAGTATGATATATGTGGACTAGTCCTAGGGAAAGTGTGAAATGTAGAACAACCTCAAAAAAGCTTTCCAGGTCAATTCTGTTTCAAGTTAACTCGCCTGCAATTATCAGCCTGCCACCACCACCCAGCAGCAGGTGGAATATTTGAACTGAATCAGTAGACATGACCAGTTTAGCAGAGCAGTTTGTAAAAGCTTAGCTTATCAGAAAAAAAAATACCAACAAAACCTCAAATAAGCCAGGTTTAGATGTTTGGAGGCTGCTTTCTTAAGTGGAATTTCAAATTCAGTTTGAACAGCTCAACTCCTCTGCAGCACTCAGAAACAACAGCAGTGAGCAAGGGACCACACAAAAGGCACAAACGCCAGAAGGGCAGGGCTGAGCCTCACCTGGCCAAGCCTTCAGTCCATCCCCACTGCCCCACTCACCTCAAACCTCTCCTACAGCACCAGATCCTTCCAATCATTACGCAGAGCTCTCAGTTCTCCTTTAAAAAGAGGCAAAAAGGAGCCACCAAAGCAGGCAAACTGTTACTGACCATAGAACCATGAAGGTAGGAAAAGACCTCCAAGATCATCAAGCCCAGCCTTTGACCTTTGATTACACACGGGGAAAAACCCAACCAGGCAAACATGCTTAGGAGAGAAAAGAATCGCATATTTCAGAGGATCATGCACTAAACTACAGATACAAAGAGTTCTGGCTTTTTTTAGTCCTACTTTTCTGAAATGTTCACTTCAATCTCATGCATTATTGTGCCCTGAGTTTAACAGAAAAATGAATACACTTTTTGTATGAATGTTTTCTTCAGTCACTCACCTGGTGCTCAACTGAAATGCTTTTTTTATCTGTTAAAGTCCCCTTAGCTCTCTTCAAAGGCTCTGTCCCCTCTTTCACATGCATTGAATTTATTTGTTGTCCCTAAAGGTACAAGCTTAGATTTATATTCTCTAAATTCCAAAGTAAGTGACTAAACACAAAATATTTACCCTGAGTAACTTAACTGACAAATATAAAGGCACTTCCATTATCTTCATGTTCAATCACTCCATCTTTGCTTTCCTAACCATGAGTATCAGTTCCTCAGGTTTCTGTCCCACTTTCATCTCCCTCCAGTATCAGTGCTCAAAATTTTCAACTTATAGCAAATCACTGGCATTAAAACTTGATATTCTTATTCCAAAATGAAGAAGTGTCATACTTTGACCTATTTAATTATTCAGATTACAGACCAAAAGCGATGTTTGCTTTGCATTTTAGTTTTGCTCAACAAAACCTGTGGGTATTTCCATTGTATGTGTGCTTTAGAGAATAACAACATGAGAAGCCCCTGTAGAATTTTTTAACCTTTTGACTTGTTTTGCTGCAAGAGTCTCTGTAGTCCCCTTCTCTCTGCTCCAAGGCTCTCTGGCCCTCCCTGTCCTTCTGTATGTCCTTGCACTTCCTTCTACTCAAACAAGGAGCAGAGATAAGCAGGCAAGTTTTATCTCAACACCGATACCAGATTCATTCATATCTGTTCCCTCGTACAATCATGTGTTCTGTTCTCCTCTGCTGCAACAGGAGGCAACCTCAGCTGCTGTTTTATAGGACACACTGATATGCTGCAATTCAGGTCAAAGTTTACTTTACAAAGATATCCTGGAAGAACTGATGTGTTGTAAGAATCCATCACCCGCCTCCCACCTTTTCTGTTCCCAAGCTTAGCTCTTCTTGCTCCTAACTTCCAACTTTTCTAGCCTGAATTTCACTAAGTCACCTATCTCCTATTAAACCTCATTTCGTTTTCTCCTACCAGATAACCTTATCAGCTCATTAACCAAAGGATTAATCCAGTGAATTGCTTTTTCCTCCTTTAAGTAAGTTTAGTTGCGTTGCTTTCATCTGACACTCTTAAATGTACGCTTGCAAAACAGTTCATGCCTTGAACTCCTTTCAGTTTTCTATTCACACTTGATCAAGTCCAGGAAAGTATCAAAGTCATGACATAATTAACATCCCACATAGATCAAGCTACCTTTGAGTCCAGCTTGATATCCTTGTTTACCGAGGCACAGATTCTTTTGTGCACCTCTCTGATGTTGCCCTGGGAACTGCCAGTCAATAAAGTCCTTCCACCCTCAGTCACTTCCTCTTGGAAGTGTGACATACAGAAAGAGGACTTGGCTGCTGGTTAGAAAGGGCACATGGATTTCTCAAGCAAGCCAAGTGGAAATTGCCAGAATCAATGCTACTGACTAATCCTTGCTCAGCTCACACACGGTAACTATGAATCAGTTCCATAGTTTATTTAACATAAGGGCTAGGTGGATTTTTACATTCTCCTCTTTGGGAGATTCAGGAGATAGAATCCACACTATTTCATTAGTGGAGAAGTTGAAAATCTATCCTTTTAACCCTTTGTAACTGCAAGAGCTTTTAACATCCTGGCTCGGGCACTCAGCTGGGTACTCCCATACAGCACTGGTGCTTACCTAACCCCACAGTTCAGAGATCCAAAACAGATTAAACCTAATCCTGTAAAGAAGTACATTTTTAAAAAGCTACAAGTCTGAGTAGATGACAGTAAGGTGATTCAGAAGTCAAACAGATACCAGCACCGTGCAACAGAGGGGAGAGACGATGAGCTCAGCACTGAGCGTCCATTTAACCTCCCTTGCAAACGCACACCTGAACGTGGGAGCACACAGGTCAGCTCCCAAAGGGAGATGACAGCACAAGGAACCCTACAAAGCCTCCAGGGTAAAAGAAGCACTCAAGAAACACTCTGAAATGTATTTATTTTGTTTGCCAGCTGCCGTTTTGGGTATATTTGCTCCTTTTCCAGAAGGCTGTTTCATCAACACCCAAGTGAAATCCATCTCCAATCCACAGAAGCACAGCCAAGAAAGATGGTGGATGAAAGTTATTCCAGCTAGGTTTAAGAAACATGGATGGCACACGTTACCATCACTCTAGCTGCAGAGATGACCGATGCCTGAGCAGCGGGAACGTGCAAACTACGAAGATAAAAGCAGAGCACAACAACAGAAGGAGCCACGGGGAACTAAGTGACCAGCCCTTTGAAGGGTGGAAAACAAGGAAAAGCTCACATGTGGAAACGATTGGGGTGAGTACACTTCTGGAAGGATGTGTGGAAAATACAGACCTACGCCGTGAGGAATGATTGAAGAGAAACTCACCCGCCGCTGCCAAACAAAGACTCGGCCAAATTCCGTCATAGGGAGGAGTCAAAGGGGATGTGCTGGGCTGTATTTGGAGGTGAAAAACTAACCCTTCACTGCAACAGGCAATGAGGTTTGCTAGAAAAGGCAATCAAAAAGTTAGCTGCAATTATCCCTAACCTTTCTCCTTTAAGCTAGCGCTTAAAGACTCTTCCAGGTGTCGGACGGGCAGGGAAGTTTCTTCATCTGCTTCCTGAAAGTCCACTTGTGCCAGCCAACTCCTCCTCTCAGGCAAACCTGAGAACCTGCACCAATATTATTATTCCGTGACCTGGTTGCCAACACAGCGTGGCTCCAAAACATCGTCACCGCCACGAACCGCACACGCACGAAGGAGCAAACAAAGCGCTGGCGGCACGGAGAACAAAAGGCCAGAAAGCCACACGCAGGCAAATCCTGAGGGTGGACTCTTCAATCTCTGAGCCTGTAAATAAAGCCAGAGCTAAGACAGCAGTTACCGGGTTTTCCAAAGTCGCCGAACGAAATTCAACAGGAAAAATGGAAAAAAAAAGAGGTTTTGATTGATGAACGACCGAAATTTGCAGGACATTTCCAGGTTTGTCAAGGGACACCGTCATTCCACGGTGTCCAGGGCTAGAGGAAACTAGCAAACCACAGAAATACCCTAAAACTAGAGGATGAGTCAGAGAGACCAAATATTTGTTTTAAAAAATATTTGGTATGCACCTGAAATGTGTGCCAAAGAAAGTAGATTACACAAGCACACCATGAATGAATCCATGCAGGCTTGAGCACTTGCCTGAGCAAATCCTGTTCTAAAAGGCACGTTCATTTTGTCTAAAAAGCAGCAAGAACTAATTTAAGCACTTAAAGGAACCTTAAAAATCTGAAAATGTTGAATAACACAACACTACCTGGGTCTCTAATGAGATACCAAGAGGGCACTTTTTTCCATGCTTTTTTGTTACATGGAAGATTTTTTTTTTTTTGCTTCTGCTTCTTTCCAAAGTGTGCAATTATTTAGTTTTTATTAGTGTTCATATGCTCTAGGGAAAAAAAATAAGTCAATTCCCTTTAAGTAGAAGGCATGGATTCTCCTGTCATCTGCTGAATTAAGCTTTGTCTTACGTTCCATTTATATTCCAAATTAAGTTCAAAATTTTTAGTAAATGTCTTTAATATGGGCACATTACAGTCTCAGAAAGTTTTTCATGCCACTGAACACAATAACACTTCTCCTGAACAGCTATTTGATAAGAACATGGAGAACAAACTACGGTGCCAATACTTCTCTAAATGGAAGCCTGGGTAAGTTTTCGAAAGCTTTGCTTCTTGAAAACAGAATATTTAAACCAACTGGCAACAAGATGAGATCTACGCCAAGTTTGAGAGTAATTCTTAATCAGCAATTCAATTTTTTGGGTTTTTTTTTAAAATTTTTTTTATTTTTAAACAGATAGGTCCCCTCCTCAAAGGCAGCAGAGGTGTGCACAATTAATGGAGTTCAAACCATGTATTATTGTCTTGGCAAAAAAAAAATATCTTCTTCCCCTCAGTCTCTTTCCTATATTCCATTTCCTCCAGACTTCCTGGCAAGTTTAACTGGAGATATTGCTGGGTCTCTGCCAATTTGACATAAATTATCAGTTTGACAACAACTTGGACACGTAAGTGTTCAGCTCTGGCAAAGTCAGGTGATGGTGGTGAATGAGCTCCTGAGAGATTTGCGTATCTGAAACACTTCTATATTTGTTCATCTGGAAACCCAGAGGCACATGGGCCAGCGAGGGGAAAGGGAAAAGAGTCAGAGGTCTGCCTGAGTTGCTCTTCCTTGTCATAAAAGAGAATTTTTTTTAAATGGCACAATAAATACTAAAAAGCTCCACTGTATAGCTCCAGAGATTAAATTTAAAAGTTGCTTATTTTTCTGGCTTCCGTGTTTCAGTGCCAGATTTTTTTCATCAAATTTTATGAAGATTTATGAAAGAAATGACCCAACACAGCTTAATCCAAAAATACTCTGTCACAAAGCCTCTTCTTGCACATGAAGGTTGCAGTGTAACACATTCAAAACAGCACTCTTCACACTTCCTGCCTCTCCCACCTCTCCTTCAGGAATACTCACTTTGGGAGCTGCTTCCTAACCCACAAAAGCAGAAATGTTTATGAAGCCACAAGTCTGGGGGGTGCCAAAACCAGGATTTTGTCCTGTCGAAGGTACCAGAGCCCTGATGATCCTGCCCTGAACAGTGGCACGTTTCCCACATGTTCCTTGAAAATCTGCTAAAATCCATAGGTCAGACCAGAATTCTTGGGAGAAAAACACCCAGAAAGGATGGACAGAAAAGCTGCACGATGGCATCAGCTGTATCCAACTGTGAACATTTGCTCTAAAATGGAGAGTTGATAATCTCCACCAGGAATTGGGATGAGGAAACAGTTTCTCCAATAGCTGACTGCAGTAATCTTCTCCTCTGTTGGGCTTTTTTCCCCCGCCCCCCCCTCATCATTTTATTCTTGATTATGACAAAAGCATTAGAGTAAGACAAATGAAGGGCCACTCCAGCTAAGAAAAATAAAGCAGGCATTTGCTATGGAAGAGTCTCATGGTCAAGTCAGATAAATGAGGACAGGAATTACCTCATTCAACAAGTAATGCCAAGTACAGTAATTGAGATCTCATTATTGCCAGCTGGGATATCTTAAACAGACTGAACTAGATTTTTAAATGCTGTAATAGGGAAATACCCATCTTTCTTCAGAATGTCTCCTGGCCAGACAGGCTGACCAAGTTGCACATGGAGAAAAATGTGTTTACACAAACATCCTAAAATTTCTAACAGAAGTGAAACAGAAAAACCCAACATGAACCCAAACTAGGGTAAACTCTTATATCTGTCTTTCTATTTAAAATAGAAATATCCAACTGCTGGCCTTGTATTTATAAAGCACAAATAACTTCTAGTACTTCTAGAATTTGGTCCCAAACTGCATAAAAAGCATTTGACAACATTTTGAACAGATTTTTCTTTAATTACAGCACACTTCCAGCAAGTCTAATGTTTTATGTGACAAGTCCCTCTAAGAAGTCACTGAACCTGACTTGACAGGTTTCGAAAATAAACTGCAATATTCAGAGGGTGGTTTGGTCATTGCAGTGAAAATATATTTTAAAATAAGAAAAAAAAAAGTCTATAAAAATAGGAAGAAAACAACACTATTTGTTATAGAAACTTCCAAGCCGTAGTAAATTTGGCACAGACTAAAATCACAGCAAACTGTTACTCTAGGGCAGGAAATTTGCCTGATATTCTGTGACTTTATCAGATTGATAAGGGAAAAAAAGTGATTCCAGGTATCAGAGCCTTCGAAGATCACAAACATATGTAAATTCCTGGATTTATGAATTTGTCCCATATCCTGACTATAGCACAAAAAAAATTCCTAAGTGCGTCGATATCGACTTTTTTCCATTAACTCATTGAATTAATTTCATCAATAACAACTTGCAAATGCAAATGCCAAGATTTCATGAGATGCCTTGGCAACAAAGCACATTGGAAAAGGGAACAGATGAATAAAGGAGCCTCCTATTTCTCAGTCAGCAATCCCAGAACTTCAAACTGGAAATCCCAAAGTGGTCAAGACAAGGTTAAAAAAACATAAACCTCCAGAAGAAACATCTGATTTTTTTTTTTTTTTTGCAATCTATTCTAGACCACAGATTCTATTCCTAAAAAATTACCAGGCCATTCAAATCAATGGGAAAAATAAATATTATTTTCCAAGGTTATATGAAAACTAATAAGCCAGTAGCCAAAGTGCAGCAGAAAGCCCAAAATTCAAGGACATTTAAAACAGAATTATCAGAGGTCCTTGAGTGTAAGATAAAAATACCAGCAGAACTCAAACCAAAGCCAACTTGCTGCCACTCTCAATGACTACAATGCATATGCACGACCTAAAAGATGAAAGTTTTGGTATTTCAATAGATTATTTTGCTTCAAATTGGAACAGAAGTCCTAAATTTCGTAACACTCCAAGAAAAACCCACAGGCAACAAAGAAATCCATTCATAACAAGTTAAGGAAAAGAAAAGCCACACAAACCAGCTCAAGGAAACTATAAAATAACAGTTTTAATGGCAGAAAAAAAGTCTTATAGAAAAAGGAAAAAAAAAAAAAGAGAAAAGTTAAAATTAAAGTTTGTTAGCTTTATTTTCTCCTGCTTTTTCTAGGAAGAAACTTTTCCTTCTCACTCCATCTGATAAATATTTTGCAGTACAGCATTATTTAGCAATTTCTGCCAGTCTTTTTATCTCTTTGATAAAAGGCCAAGGCACTTTAAGGAAGTTTCCATGATGAAAAGAACTTGAGATCAAGAATTATGACAATTTCTGAGCTCTCCAGCAGTCTTACTTCATCCACCCTTCAAAACCTGCATCAATCCCAAATGGACAATAAAAACTTTAGAGTTCTCTCAGTAGTCCTGTATCAAGAATACATCCAATCCTTAAAACACACGGAGGATTCAATTCGCTTATTTTTATTTTTTTTTTTTGCTGACAGGGAAAGGAATTAAGGCAAAAGGCTTCGACTGAAGGAGCACCTAAGAATCACCATCAAATGCCTTCCTAGGAAAATGATTTCAGAGACGTGGTGCCAAAAGATGCTGCCTAGGAATCACCAGACATCCTCTCCAGCTGCCCAAGGGAAGATGGATTTCCATCCCAGCCACATGGGGAGAACGGGTAAGGATTTAGCAGGTGCCACTAAACTGCCTCACACCTGTGGAAAAGAGAGCCCAAAAGCACCCCAAAAACTACAAACCACCTGCCCCAGCTGCTTGGGTTCGTGGATGGGCCCCTTGAAGGCAGCAGAACATCAACACCTTGGGCTCGACGACGAAAGGAGGGCTTGTCTGTCCTCTCCTCCTGAGTGCTGCCAAGGAGCTCTCCTGCTCTCTAAGTAGCCTACTGGCACCATTCCTGCACAAGGCCAACCCAGTTAACTCCAGCACAGGGCCACGGAGCTGCTCTGACATCAGCAGCTGACCCAGAAGTGCATCTGACACAGCAGACACGGAATAACAGCTTCTCAAATGGCAGCGGACTGAAAAGGTTACGGATTCTCAATGTGCTGCCTAAGAAATGCCTTTTTTTTGCAGCTGCAAAGGGGAAAGCGTGGCCTGAACAGAGAGAGAAGAAAGACAAATCCTTGCAGGCATGGGTCCTCAAACAATCCTGCACTTTACACGTGAAGAACTCCTTATCAGACAGTTCTTGAATTGAAGTGAAACTATAAAGCAGGAACTTGAGCATCAGCTAAAATAAATTTGAAATGATACCAAACACAACAGAAACTATCAGTCGTCTTTGGGGCAAAGACTGAAATGTCAGGCTATTTTTTTAGGTAATGAATATTCCAAACTAACAAAGCCTGAAGATGCTGTTTTGATCTGCGTTCTTCTGCAGAATGGATTAAAAAAGAAATTACATTTCTCAACATCTGGTGAAAGATCAGGTTTCCAAGGAGATGAAGTCTGGGCCTTGGATAAGTAGCCTTGCTGCATTTTTCCAACAAATTGAGGTAAAAAAGGCAGGTGCAACATGCAGTTAATTGCAGTGAGTTACCTCGATACCCACCCCATTCAATGTGCAGCTCAATTTAACAGACATCACAGGTAATCTGACAACGTTCAGAGTAATTAAATACAAATAAAACTAACTAGATAATCACAACTGAGATTTCTTCCTCACCAAGAAAAGAAAAAACAAAAACCCAAAAAATCCTCAAAAACTTAGATAGGCTTTCTAAACAACTCAACACACCAACTCTCAGGGAGAAAAGCCTTCTGATTCTTTAAGTGCATAATTTTTCTGCTTCAGTGTCTTGAGTTTCAGCTACGTAACACCCGGGTGTCAGTCTGGATTTGGTCTGGCTAAAGCTGGAACATTATTTCCTACTGCATTACGAGACCATCACATCCACGTACATCTATCCACACGCTCCACAAGCAGAGCACTCCTTTGCTTTGCTCCATCCACCGTTGATCTACTGCCCAAAATCTACCCACAGCAACTCTTAGAGATGCTGGAAGACCCACACTGAAAGCTCTTCCACCGCCAGGTTTGAAAATGCCATCAACCACCTCATTTGCAGCTTCAAGCACTGCCAAAACGCAGAGCCTGATTTCTTAGAGGGGGGTGATCAAGCACAACTCTCAACAACCACATTGCAAAAGTTGGGAACTGAGTTCCAGTCGGCACCATCCAGTCAGCTACTGCATTTATCAAAATCAATTATTTCAGGCTGAAGCGCTCAAAATATGATGACAACCAAAAATTAAAGTTTCAAAACATGTTTAATGTATCAAAGTAAATAGAGGAAGCTTAAACATTGCATTCTGTAAACTTAGTGAGAACCAAAAAGCTACACAAGATTAAAAATATGTATTTATTTTGGGCTTCTCTTTGCACTCATTTGCATATGATATGCCTTGATGCAGCTTTTATTGAAGACAACTAACTTCAGAGAACTTCCTAACACTTGGAGGGGGGATACAGGCAGCTGCCTTTTACTTCTTTTCTGCCCTTTTTTAGAAGCAGAACTGTGGACAAAACTGATGGCAAAGGTTAAGAATGAAAGGTTACAGGACTGAAACAAAAAGTCACTGCAGGATGCACCCAATTTACTTTGTTTCACTTAACAATAACACACTCCTTCAGGTTTTCCTGTAGCCCCTGTCAAAATAAAACATCACAGGCAACGGGCCCCATGCTGAAAACAGCTTAAAATATTACACTTGGGCACGTAAACAGCACTTCTGTACTCATGTGAACTAAAGAGCCTCCTGGTATTTCCAGCGTCCTTGGGACTCAATTTCAAGGGAATTTCCAATCCCCTTGGAAAGCCTGCCTTCCTCACCTGCAGCTCTCAGCTTTGCCAGTCCCGCACAGCGCCAAAGAACAGCTCCAAGCTCCACCAAACAAATCCCATGGATGCTCTCTGTTCTTACTCCCGGCTGCTCAAGAGAACCCTTGAGAGCAGGTACTTGAAGGAGAGGAACAAATCTCCTCTAACACATCCCCAGCAAGGCTCTCCAAACGCAGCAGGTCTCTGGGGTGGCAGGCCCTAATTCCAGCTCAGGCTTGGTGGAACCCCAGCCCCACCTGAGCTTCCCCACACCCAAACCAAGCAGCTCTCTTCACCTTCTCTCCTGTCTACTCTTCCAAGGCACTCCTGTTACAGGGCTTGATCCTTCAGAGCCCACCTGGCACCCAAAGGGACCGTGAAAATGCTCAGTGTGCAGGAGAATATGGGATAAAACAGCATAAAAACCCCAGTGAGGTGCTGTGGCTGTGGATTATTCCGTACGCTCCGTTTCTACCAGCAGGGAGAAAAACCCACGGAGGGTCACGAGAAGCACAAACCCAAAGAAGTCAGGAGGAGTAAAGCCTTTCTCCTTAATAAGCAGCTGTGGTTTAGAGTAACCAGAGAGAGAGAAAGGTCTGATGCTTCAAAGAGCTATTTACATTTGCATATTCCTGGAGGATACAAAACATACGTTCTGAAGAGGGCAGAATTTAACCTCAGCCTCCTGCAAGACCGTTTACAGAGACAGTTAGACGGAATTAATACTTAATGGGAACAAACATTCTTTTCTCCCTTACACAGACTTCGCTGCAGCCTGTGCATTATCAGCTACTCACGTTTAAGAAGCCCTTTTGATAAAAGAAAAGATACCCAGGCAGGACAGGTACTTTCAATACGAGCACGTTAAAAAAAAAAAAAAAAA
>VWZN01007370.1:53041-63716 GCA_013396955.1 Regulus satrapa | reverse complement strand
TTGGGTTTTTTGGTGTTTTTTGTCCTGCAGAATAGACTCAGGTAGCTGTGATTTGTTGTGGCATCCTGTGATGAAGAGCTCTAAATCAAAGGAAGGTTTCTGGCTCTCCCCTGGTCAGAATAGAACAGGTAGTGAGCTGCTGAAGGCAGAGAAGTGAGAGGGAGTGATAAAAGAAAGCTGGAGAAAAGTCTCTAATAGGAAGAACCTACTGAAAAGGTCTTGTACAGCGATAGAAGCGTTGACTGGAACAGGAGAAAGGGTGAAAGAAAGCTCTGCCAGGGAGAGAGACTGAGACTCTGTTACCACCTATACAGTGTCATTCTTACAGCAAAAGAATCTTCCTAATTGAAGAGGAGAAAATGCCTCCTTTTCCTTTCTTGCTGGAAGCTTTTTTTTTCTTTCTTTTTTTTTTTTTTTCTGGAAGTGCTGCATTTACCAAGTCTCCAAGCCAGCAAAAGCATAAGCTGATTTTATGGTAAAGCAGCAGGTAACACAGTGAAATAATGTTTAAATAAGTGCAGCTATAGGAGAAAGAAGTATATTAACAGGGAAAATGGAGCAAGAAACACCTGTTGTGTTCTATCTAAACACCTGGAAGACATCAGTAAAACACAACAGCCTTTATCCTCAAAGGCAGTGGTGAATGTTAATGAATGTTGAGAGCCAGTGGAGTGCACGGGCGCACAGGTTATACTCAGATATAATGTGCCAGAGGTGCTGAATGTCACAAGGCCATGCTTCCAGCCTGCCAGCCGGGCCAGCTGGGACCCGAGGAGCAGGATCTGTGGCTCTGAACCTGCCCGGCCAGGTGGTGGCAAGATGCCACGAGTGCCACCGAGCATCTGGAAAGGAACATGACGACACAAAGAGCAGGCTTTGCTGATGAGAATTTTGACAGCTCATTTCACACCCACCTGGGACTTTACCAGGTGAATCAGGTGCCCAAGATCCCAGCAGCTCTGGGATCTCAGGATTTCCTTTTGGCCACTTCTTTAGCTTGCTTGCTCCCAAGGTATGTTTGGGCTTTTTTCAAGTAAGGGTTCCGTGTTTTAAAGTTGGTGGCTGCTGCTCCCTTCATCATAATTTTCTCCTAGCAGCGCAGTCACAAAGAGACGAGAATGTCCTCTCACTTTTTCTGTGACTGTATTTTGATTGAAACAGAGCAGTCTGGCTCAAACTCTTTGGGGGTGTATCTGTGAGAGCAGCAGTGCAAGATACTCGGAGTGTTCCAGGCAGTAATTGCCAAGGAAACAAAGTTAGAAAAGGAAAATATTAGGTAGATGCATAATTAGTGTGAAATCTTTCTGGAATCCTGTAAATTGGCATGATAAATTCAAATTATATGTCAAACAAATTCTTCTGTCTCTGGAATAAGAAAATCACCCCTTTGGAATTTCAGTGGGAAGCTTACTATCAGGAAACCAGAATATCCTAATATTTGGTTAAGAAATTGCAGTATTTTATAACATAATGTTACATCAGTGCTTCTAAAACTATTGACTGCAGCAGAACTTGTGTGTAGCTTGTGGATCTATATGTGTAAATATACATTTTTCTCTCAGAGCAGTAGTTCTGCTCTTTACCTGGGAAAGATACTTGACCCCTCTATATTACAAAAATAGTTTTTTAAAAAAAATTTTTAGACTATGGTAGCATAGTTCTGGCAAGGATGAGACAAAAACTATTTTCTAGAAAAACAAAGACAATTTTATTAAGGATGGGAGATTAGAGCTGATCCTCTTCAGGATTCTACAGATTTGCAGTTTTTGATTTGAACCCACACTTTGGGTGAAGTTCCTCTGGGAAGAGCTGTCTGGTTGTGTATAAGCCTTTTACTAGAGTATCTGCATTACAAATTGGAAGAAATTTATTCTTTGGTGCCCACAAGAACATCTGTTTGTTCTTACCTCTCTTCACTTTTCCAGCTATTATTGTTTAGAAAGCAAATTTCTTTCTTTTTTTTTTTTCTTTTTTGTTTTTTTTTTTTGGGGGGGGGGGGGCAGGGCAGGCTGTCAGATATTTATTTTATCATAAAATCAAAGGTTCTCAACTATTGTAAAATGTAATTAAGGTTCTAAATTCAGCTGTGGCCTTTTGGATCCCTGTGAGAGGCAAAGGCCCAAAGATGATCCCTTTGTACGGTTACTTTCAGAGAAGCAGCAGCAGAAAATAAGGAATTCTTTTCTTATAGAAATTAAAAAAAAAATAAAATGAAAAAGCTATTTTGTTATTCTGCAACGTTTTGACAAGCTTCCCTTGTCACTGTTCACTCTGCACGAATGTCCTAAAAACGCCTCAAGTTTTTTGCTTCTCGGAGAGTTTCACACAGTTTGTCAAAGCAGATTCTGAGCTTCCCAGGACCCACCTGTGCAAAACAATCTGCAATTCTTCCTTCTCCACACACTCTGGTTCTGGTGGTGAAGGTGGAAAAACTACAACAGAACCCACCAGGGAGGTTTCTGGTAAGTTTTTTAAAGGTTTTTTGACTCATGAGGAACATTTTTATATTTGTATGTTTGCACTTTGGAGTAGCAAGCCTAGAGTTTGTCAAGCATGAACAAGAGGTATTTTAAAAAAAAAAAAATGAACATGACTGGGCAGTATCATAGTGCTGGGACAAAAGAAAACATCAAATTAAATGAAACTTCAGATTTTTAATTCACCTAATCAGGAGATACCACTCAGCTCTGAGCATGTGGCTGTCTCTCAAAAGCATCTCCTTATCTAAATATTTATAGCAGTTACACAGAGAAACTTAGTTCGGATTAAGAGAAACAAATATTTAGCAATTACAAACTACAGCATTAATTGAGATGTTACTACAAATGAAGTGAGAGCAAAAAAGCAAATTCTCGTTCTTATTTTACTGTGCAAATATATATGATTTAATTTCTCTTGTGCCTGGAAAGATCCTTTTTCTAGCCACAAACGCTTAACAAGTGATAGATCAGAACTCAGGGAAGCGATTGCAATCCAGTTCAGGGCATGTAACCTTCAGGGAATCAGCCTGTGGTAAGTCTGGCTCGGCAATAATTTATTTTTCTGTGTTTTTTGCAGCTTCTCCTGCATGTGTTGGGTGCACCAGGAGAGGGCAGAACTACACAGGTGTAGTTGCTAACACGAGCGCTCAGTGGTTAAAGGAGAAGTGGAAAACTGGTCTACGAACAGACGTGCTGGCAGCTGTTGTTGAATTTTAATTTTCACCTGAAATCAACTGCTTGGATATTCAGAAATTATGTGTTTTCTTTGTCAGTGTTTCGTCGCTGCTCTGCTGCCAAGGATTTTCCTCTACCTATAGTCTGATTTCTCATTTAATTATTTCAGGAGGTTTTGGGTTGGTTTTGTTTTGTTTTGTTTTTTTTCCTTCACATTTAGAATAGAAGGTTCTAAACCAAAGTGCCTATTTTTAATATCTATTGCAAATATATATTAGCCACATTGGCTGTAAAACAAATTGAAATGTCTTTAAAACCTGAATGGGATGGAATACAGCAATTACTTTTATTTTCTGTAGAGAACCTGATCTAAAGGCCATTCACTCAGAGTGATTTAAACCAATCTCTTAAATCATTCTACTTTGGGTAAACTGGGCTGTTGATAAAGTGTTTTTTCTTTTTCTTTTTTTTTTTTGGAACAAAAACCAGGCTTCTTCCCCAGTGGTTTTTCTTGAGTAAAGAGAAGGGGTGACAGACCCAGAGCAGGACTTGGGGAAGAGGAGAATGAGGGGGTAAAGGACAACTGAGGTGACAGTGCCACCTTCACTGTTTTTTTGATGCAGTTTTTGCTTTATTGTTGTAGGGTCTTTCTAGCAAAGGCTCTTCTGGGCGGTTTTTGGTTTGTTTTCCTTCCGCTGGGAATTAGATAGGAAGGTATAATCAAAGAATCCTGATATTTATGCTGCAATAAAAATCACTCATGCTAATGGTAAGTAGCTGTAATAAACCATATTTTATAATTAATCTACAAGTATTGGGTTTGAGGCTCCTTTTGTTTATTTAAAAATGTCAGGAGTGTGCTGAAGCAAGTTCTTGAGTTCTGTGGAGTGCAATTGGCTCAAGATATCAAAATGAAAGGGTGTCATCATAGTCTGGAGGTGAGCAGGCAGAAGGATCTGGGGGATGCTTAAACCACTGACAGTGAAAGCAAAATAATGTTTTTCAGGCAAAAAATACCAATATTTTGGTAATTTTCAGGCAAAAAATACCAATATAAGCAGCAGAAGTGCTGCTTTAGCAACTGCAATCAATATTGACCTCTGTCTAAACGAAGAGAGGATTGATGTTTGTTTAAAGCTGTGGGTCAGGAATGCAATCTTTGGCACAAAACACATTTTGCAGATCATTTTGGGGCTGTCTCAGCCCAACAGCTGTCTCTTCATCAGGCTGGAAGGTAGCTGGGTCTCCTAGAATCTGTGCTCAAAGTGTTGTCAGTTCAGATCCTATCATCTGGGCTGTTGGACCAGTATTATGTCATCTGTATGAGCAATTCTGACTGCCTTGCTGTTTTATTAGATACCATCTAATAATTTGGAGTTAGAGAGGAGTGCCATAATTCCCAGATTAAAGAAATAAATAAATGATTGCTAGCATTGTGACATACATCCTCCTAATATAAATTGACTTTTTATGAGTTATGTGACCTCTGTTGTTGAAATTCACGTAATAAACTCATAGAATTGTGTGGTATTTTTATACCAACCTCATTAAAGAACACGTGTGGCTATGAAACACAAACCCAGCACTTGTCTGATGTGAAGAAAAAAAAAACAAACCAAAAAAACCCCTGGATATTTCATCCATTGCAGGCCCATAATGCCCATTTCCCTGTAGAACTGTGCCTCGGGATCCAGCTGCTCATTCCAACGGTGTTATTGTGTGGGGGACAGATCTTGAAAACCTGAACCCAGTGTAAACTGGGTGCAATTTGTGTTCCTTGCATCTGCAAGCCAAACATTTTGAAAGGACATCCTCCCCTGCTTCTCAGCATGAGAACTTGGCAACCCAAAGCTGACTATTCCTGTGCCCACATTCATTTTCCCTTAACTCATTTGAACAAAAGCATCGAGCTAAAGTTTAAAAGTGCTTCTAATATTAACTCTGTTCCTTGGCAATTTCATCTGACAGAACTTCCAGCTTCCTGTTTAACATTTTCAATAGGGAGTTGTGTTCTGAAGGCCAAAATAGCCCTGTACTAAAATCTGTACGTAAGGATCCAGATAAATACAGCATCTTGAGCTAATTTTTAGCTGTTTGAAATGCAAATAAACAAAAGCTTTACTTGTCACTATGAACTTGCGGGATGATTTGGATCATCAGATGAAGCCAAGGCTATAATTGCCTGAAAATATTGCTCTGAGAATTGAATCTGATGAATTTTTTAGAGCCTTATCTTCTACACGCTGCTTCACTTTTCTTAGAGACAAAAAATATAAGATACAAGTTCCTCTCGGCTTTTTAAGTCTCCTTCAGGCTGACTGTAATTTTAGTAGCATAAAGATATCCCTATGCAAATATTTTCCTTCATGACTAGTAATTCCAAATGCTCTTCTAATATTAATGGTTAGTGAATGAATAATGCTTGAAGCCATTGAAAAATTATGGTAGATTTATTCAATTTACCTTCACCTGTAATCCGGAATATTTTACATTACCTGTTTGGAATTTTGCCATCTTATTAACTGCCTCAAGCATTTCTTCTCATGTTCTCCTTTGTCAGGTAAATTGCCATATAAACTAATAAAGTTTAGAGAAATTAACTTGATGAGACCCTGTGTCTTTCACAGTTCTCAAGATCTGCACTACAATGAACTATAAAACTCCTTGGTCACTCCATTAGGGTGAAAACTTTATTTCTAGTCACGATCAATTCCCTAGCCAATATTCAGTCACTTCTTCCAAAATAGCCTGGAAATGCTTCTTGACGGAGAGAAAATTGCAGGGTTTATTCTCAAATACAGTGATCACATTGAATAGTGCTTCAAACCTAATGCAGATTTTATTTAGAGTGGATTTTTCTTCCTGAATTTCCATCAGTGACTCTCAAGAGCTGATTCAAATAAGTGGACGACAGACAGCTGTCCATTGTCACATGAAAATGTCAATTATTTTCTTCTTTGGGAAGGTAAGAGTGTTTCTGTACCAGGGCTCTTTATTCCTCTATCTTGAAAACAAATAGATGTCCTACTGCTAGAGGCCGATGTGTTTGCACCTCCCTGTTTATGAACTTCTAGCATGTTTAAGAAACCTCAGAATTCTACCTATGAATTTCCACTACTCCTAAAAAGAATAGTTTGCTCCTCTGGAGTTCTAGGAAATATGTGTATCGTTCTGTAGCTAAACAGAGAATCCGTATCTACCGTATCTAGAAAAAGTTTCCTCAGAGAGCTTCTTTTTTTCAGCTTATTGAGCTTTACTTGAGTTGAATTTCTGAAGCTGTGGACTAGATGATGCAATTTGATAAGTTGCTTCTTGAAGAGTTGCATTTTTGACATGAAGTAGGTAAATATTTTTATTTCAATGCTGCGGCCAGTTCTTAGCCTTGCATTTTCAACAGCAAGATGCCCTGTTCAGCTCCCGAGCCCTTAAGTGTTGCAAAGAAAAATATTCTCCAAGAGTTTAGGTGATCTCAAAAACCCTTCTGTCATCATTTGCTCATGACTGTCTGTAATTCTGCCTACTGAAGTATCACCTCTCACGATTTATGCTCAGCCACACAATCTCTGCAGTCGAGATCAGATGTTCTGATTTCCAAGCTGGCATTGTCTCCTCCTTGAGCTCGTATTCTCGAGGGGTAAGCTGCTCAGAAGTTTGCTGGGTTTTAGGGCAGCTCTGGTTTCATGGATGTGAAGGTCAAAATTTAAAGTTTTTCTGAGGATGCTGATCTTGTGATGCTTGTTAGGAAACAAAAGGGAAGGATTGTGCCCAATTGGCAGTGCCTTACCAGCTGCAAAAAGTTATCCAAGAGGTTTTTGGAGTTGCCAGGTTAATGTGCATGGAGGAGGTGAAGCCCGTGATGGAGAATTCTGTTGGTCTGCCATGGCAGAGGAAAGTAGTTCAGTCTGTTCCTTCTTCATTTTGGCTTTGTTTGCACTTTTTTTTCCCTCTTGTTGATTCCCCCTCTCTCATTGTTTGCATGTTACGCTCCTCTGCTCTGCAGTGTTTGTCCATTTCTGGGCAGATCCATCAGTTTCTGCTGGGCTGGAGCTCACAGATGAGATATCAACCAGAAATGTTCAACCAGTTCTGTTAAGTGGCACTTTCTATTTTTTGTTGGAAAACGAGGTGAAATTTAGGTGGGTCAGTTCCACTCAGACATTCTTTCTTCTGCTGCTGCTCCATCCAGAACACTGCATGAAGCCATTTAACACCATGGAAAATAACAAAATGACCCTGGCAGGAGAGAAATGAAAGCTTATGGAAAGTGTAGTGCCTTACATGTGATATTCCTGTTCTAGGGTTGGCAACTTGACTAATTTCATTGTTTATTTGCTGGAGAAGTAACTTACGACTCTGCAATCTGATTAATGTTCTCAATTTAGAACTGTATGCAAGTGCTTGTAAATGAAATGTTGATTTCAATTTTTTTGAAGCCATGAACTGTTGTTCTTTTTGTGAGCAGCAGACAGATGCTAAATCTTTTTTTTCTTTCAATCTACTTGTTTCTGTGATAAATATTTATGTTTGCTGTTTATCAGCAGCGTGTCTTATTTTGGCCTCTGCCCACCTGAATGCTGGGGAGTTACTTCTATAATCAAGCACTGAGTAGAAATGCTGGAATCTATCTGGAATTGGTACTGGAGCATTAATTAATTGATTTCTCTTTAGCTGAATAATTTTACACTGTCTTTACTGGGAAAAAAATGGTAGTACTCAGAAACTTCTGTTCAGCTTCACTGTCTTGATGGTAGAGTCCATTTTCATACTGATAAACTGAAATAAAGAGTGATCTTTATATTTCACACAGAGACAGCAGGTTAGAATTTAAATTCCCATCGAAGCTGCATGAAATAGTATTGTGGAGCTGTATGAAATTGTACAGAAAGTTTCTACCTTTCAAATCTAACTTATCTCTTTAATTGTGGAGTTCTGTGCTCCTAAGTCACTGATTTTGTTCTGAAAAAATCCCACGAACCAGTATTTGAAGAATTAATAGTTTCATAAAACTGCCTTCAAGTTGTTCTTCTCTATATTTTGGGTTAACTTCCTTGAGTCAGTTCTTCATCTTTGAAAGTACAGGCATTCAAAGGGTATGACAATGGTATCAAAAGGGTAAAATGGCAGAACCAAGTGGTGTTGTCATCTGAATGGGGGTGGCCAAACCTTAGAAATAGCTATGCAATATTTTTAAAGTTATATAGTTCATATCTACTGTAATATTGAAACATGTTTTTAAAGGCTATGAATACAATAAAAATTGAAACTCAATTATACAGTATGTACACTATATATAAGCCATTTATCCTCTAAAGGGTAAACAGTTTTTTTGAGTTTGATGTTTTTATAAAGACAAATAATTTCATTACTTTTTTATAATTAATTTTTCATCTGGTTTCTTTAGTATTTTTCTACCAAGTGCTATTTACTTTTAAAAAAGCCAAATGTAATCACTGCTGTAAGAATGGATAGTGGATTTTGTCGATGCTGGATTCCAAACTGCTGAAGATGTTCCCTTGTCTCTGTTTTTCATATTTATTCAAATATGATTTAAAAATTAATGACTTTGCTTTTGCTTTGTGATTATTTTTGTTTTAAAAGTTGATTAAGTATTATTTACACTGTAATTTTTAAAGATTGTATCTGTGATAATCAGAGTAATGTGAATTCTTTTAACTCTCTGAGAATGTTCAAGTGACTGGAGGGAAGTATTGAATTACTTTAAATATTTTGTGAAAAAAAGCATTTTAGATGAAATTTTATTATGCTGAAGGCTCTTTGTTTGCATTTTTTAATATTTGATTTTATCCTGAGGAATGTCGACAGCAGCTTCTTCATTGGATTTGTGAAAACAGAAGTTTTGTAGTCAGCCTCTACATCTGATTTTGCTGCCAGATGAAGGCCTTGAATATTGGCACACGTATTCCTGATTAGCAATATTTACTGAAAAACAGCTGTATGGAATTATTTTAAAACATTTCACTAAAAGGTATTTTTCCAGATTTATTTTTTTTTTTAAATAGAAAGTTAAAAATATGACTCACAATACAATTATTTAAGTTTTCCATAATACTTATCTATATGTCTTATGCTTGAAATCTGGTCATATCTTATGTTCCTTGGTTGACTGTTTTCAGTATTTCTCATCTTAATAGACTTATCAGCTACTGACATGGTTACTATCAATGGGTATAGGTGGCATGACACGTAGATGTCAGGAACTGTTGCCACAGCACAAGGGGAAACGGCTTCAAATGGAAAGAAATGGCTTTAGATGAGACATTAAGAAGGAATTTTTCCCTGTGAGGGTGGTGATGCCCTGGCACAGGATGTCCAGAGAAGCTGTGGCTGCCCCTGGATCCCTGGAAGCGTCCAGGGCCAGGTTGGACGGGGCTTGGAGCAGCCTGGGATAGTGGAAAATGTCCCTTTTCCTGTTACTTTTCCTGTTTCTGCAAAGCTAAGGAAAGGCACTAAGGTTTTCCAGGCACAGCTCCATGCCCCACATCGTGATGCAAATCTAGGGCTTAGACAAGCCTTGATAAATGGTGTGGCAGGTACACATAAATAATTAACATTTCTACTTACTCTTCCTGCTTTTATAGGATACCATTTTATTCATCGCTCCTTGCGAGCATCCCAGAAACGGCACCAACACCTTCAAGCAACACTTTCTCTCCAATTAATTATGTCCCCAATTTAACGGCTTCTGACAATAAAGTGTTTTGAACCCCTTTTTCCCAATGGGTTTTTGAAACCCGTGCTGGTTGTTGAAAGTGTTAGGCTATGGGGCCGTGCCAAGAAATTCCCCGGCAAACAACTAATCACGTCCACAGACAAAAGTCTGACAAAGAAATCGCTTCAAGCCACAAGTCAGAGGCTTAACCATTGTTTGTGTGGAGTTACTTTCCAGCTGGGGATTGGGGTGTGTTGGGAGGGAATGTGGCTGGGAATCAGAGCCCTTTGTTGGGGACACAGGCCCCAGCTTACGGAGCCATCCATAAAATGCCCTCTTTGCTTTCACTTAACAGGGCTCCGCTCACCTTTCTGCTCCGCTGAGCACCATTTCATGACTTCACAGCCCAGGAATTAAACCCGACTGCACAAAAAGCAGCTTTGGCTCCGGTAATTGTGCGTGGATTAAATTAAATGCCCGCTCTCGGAGCGTGTATCTGAATCGTATCACACCCGCTCCTCCTCGCTTGGCACACTTGCTCCCGGCGGGAAGAGGCGGAAAATGTTGCGGTCCTTGTGGGAGCCCTGCTCCTCGGTGATTCCATGAAAAGTGCTGGGGATTTTCTGTGTTCAACGTGATGTCAGTCCCATTGTGTTTCACGGTGAAAAAAATTAGCTGAGTCCGCTAGTAAAGCGCCCAAGTGTCCTAGTGGTGGTGGCTGCTACTGCCAGTAGCTCAGTTTTATGCTGTGACTTCTAAATTCCCTTTGTCATAGTGTTTGGCAGGCTGAAATTTTGATTTTTTTTTTTTTTTTTTTGTTTCAAATTTTTGGAAAACAAAAAAACCAAAA
>VWZN01007370.1:30786-52992 GCA_013396955.1 Regulus satrapa | reverse complement strand
TTTTTTTTAAAAATTATATACATTTGTGTAAAATAATCCTGGCTAGTTTAATTTATGCCTTTTTCCTTTCACTTTTGTGCATTATATTTTTACAATTGAGGAGTATAAAGCTATTCATTTCAGGAAGAAAACATTTAAACATAACAAAATTAGAGAGCCAGTCAGTTTCTGCTGGAGTGGATTTGTGTATTTCTTTCTTCTATTTTTATTTTCTCTTGACTGTTTACTGTATAACTGAATTGTGCAACTGCTCCATAAATTCTTGACTCAGAATGTGCTGCAGCCTGCTTTCTGCTTAAAAAATTTATCTCATCACTGCCTGTCCAGCTGGTGTGGCTGATGAATAACAGTTTGGGGCTCACCATCCCTTCAAAAATTTCACAACCTCAAATTTCTCATTAACTACAAGGTTCATGGTTGCCAAACATATCCCACCAACCTTTCAAAGACCAGGACACTGTCACTTGAGTCAATATAATCCTTGCACAGTTTCTGTAAGGATCTGAAAGTTGTCTCAAAACATGAGTTTATGGTTACCAGCAGTAAAGATGCAAAGAAAATGGGGATGTACCTTCACATTTCTTAATGGAGGAGAATCTGGGGAAAAGTTGATCCTAATGCATTCAGCCTCAGTCAAATTTTACAAATGACCCTGAACTGATTTTATGTTTGGATTTTTTTAAATGAAAAATGCCAAATATCTCTCCTTTCAAAGAATAGTGTTGTCTTTAATGACATACAGCCTTTGGAGTGACTGGTTTTTAACATTAAGGTTTTCATTCTTCCAAGTTTTAACATATTCCTATGACTCAGTGGGACAACACTGAGTCATTTAAGAGTGGGTCAAGAATTAATGTACTGTTTTGAAGTGCACACAGTTTTCTAGTCAGAAAAGAAGAAAGAATAGACCTCTGAAAATTAAATGCAGGCTAATTGCCCTCTTCTTTTTTTTTTTTTTTTTTTTAATAAAAGTATTAAGCTTTGTTTAGTTGTATAAAGTATGAAATTATTTGCTGAAGAAGAAAACAAAAAACAAAAAACAAAACCTCAAATTTTTTTTAAGGGATTGAAAAGATTTAATGCACATCATACCAGGAATGGTCTAGAGGAAGATTGCAATAAAGAACTGGAAGTGTTATCACTATCAGCATAGTGGTGGGCGTGCTTTTGTCAGCAACACAAGAAGGACTTAGAGAAGGAAAAGGGAAATATGAAGGGTATATTTCCAGCAGGACTGTGGCATCAAAGACCTTCTTAGGAAAGAGATCTCTTGTGCCTGCAGCACCAGCTGCAGAGCCTCCTTCCAGCACCTCATTTTTATTCTCAGCCTGGCTTTGCCAAAGGTGTCTGGTTGGGAAGCTGAAGCTACCAGTCCAGTGGGAACTGGATCTAAAATGTTACCTTAAATGCCACGATATCAGGGCAGTATATACATGATCATACACGTTCCTCCACACCAGACTTCATTGCCTGATCATTTCTCTTTCTGCTGTTGCTAGCATGGTACATGTACTCCTTCTTGCTCAGTCTCAGACTGATTCAGCCTTTGTTTTCCATTCACGTGGCCAGAACTCTCACTCAGGCCCTTATCATTTCGTGTCTTGACAGCTCCAGTCATCTTTCCTTCTAGTCTCAACAAATACTGGCTTGCAACACGTGTATCTTTTAAAATATTCTTCGTCTTTTTACGCTGATGTTCCATTGTTCCCTCTCCTGTGCTGAGGGATTATTTTCTTTAACTTTCTAGACCACACCTTATTTGCTTGCACTGTTGACTGTGTGGCATCTGCAGTGCCAATCTTTATTGCCCTTTCAAGTGCCTTCAGCAAGAAGTTTAAATTTCCCCCTGTGGTATTTAATGCGTGGTATTAACTGAAAATCCCAAGTGCTGTTTCATTGTCCTCTCACTCCTCCTTAATTGGGACCTCTGAATTGTGCTGCAGTCTGTCTGTGTCGTAACAGTGCTAACATGACAGAATGCCTTATATATTAAGTATTATATCAGGTGATAAAATAATATATATAATAATAATAATACTCCCAAAGCATGGGAGAATTCCTGGCTACCACCAAAAAGAGCACTAAGTTAAACCAACGCTAAACTCAACGTGGCTTTTATTAAATTCACCCCAGCCTTAAGTAAAACTTATTTTCCAGGCAGCATTGTGTTCTACAGCTCACCAGGAGAGTGCTGCCTCTGAGTGTCTCATCAATATCAGCCCATCTAATGCAGTTTCCTCTGTCTCCAAGTGCTGATTTCCATTTCCACTTGAAACCAGGCACTGCAGCATTAAATGGAAGAGCACTGGAGCCCTTTTTTGAGGACTCTGGCATAAATCTCATCAGAGAAAGAGAATTAGGGGTTATATTTTCAAGGATCTAAAAGTGTCCAATGATGAAGATAGGCAACTAATAGTATCTCCAAAGAAGTATAAGCAGTCTATATAGTTTTGATCTAATATACAGATTTCACTTATTTCCAGTACTCTCTCTTCAGCTTCCCTTTGTCCATGAAATCCCACAATTTTGTAAGAGGCAAAATATTTGGGTGATGAGCAAGAGGAAGGGAAACGTCTCTAATTATCTACTTATGTATCACAGGGGCTTTGGGCTACTTCATTAGGTGTTCATTAGTTCACGTTACAGTTGATACCCAGTTAATCCTATTAGAATTGAGTATGTTACACAGCTTTGGAAGTGATAATGTGGGAGGCTTCTGGAAGGAATAGTCGGCAGCCCCAGGCTGCTTTGGAGGACTTCTCATTATCTTCATTGCAAGTTGGAAAAAGGATGCCACGTTGTCCTAGGGATCATAAGGAGATGACATTATTAGAGAACATAGCAGTGGTTTTTGTTAGCAGCACACATAATACCCCAAAGTAGCAATGTATTGAAGGAAACTTCCCAAACAGGGTGAAGGCAACTTCTTAGATTCTGTTTGGCTTGGTTTTTGCCCTGCTTGAGCAGGGAGATCGGACCAGATGCACCACAGTGGTCCCTTCCAACATTCCCCATGCTGATTCCTAAGTACACATTTATTTTTCCAACCAATGACAGCATAATCCAAGAAACTAATTCCCAGATACAGCAAACCCAACCTTTCCCTCCTGATTTAATTCTGAAGAGGGAATTGCATGGAACTTCCCTTAAGCAATTTAGTCGAAATTTCTGTTTAATCTGGCTAAAATAAGCACAGGAACTGATTTTGGTTAATCACTAATGTGGCAAAGCAAATTTTGATGTATTTAATTTGCAAGTGTATAACTACCATATGTCAGTGATTTCTGATAACTTGTAATTGTGAAAAAGCCTAGAGAAAAATTAATTTGAAATTTAAATGTGCAGGTAAGTACTAGGTGAAGAGTTAGTATGAAAAGTAGAAATTAGGGAAACCATGGCAATAAAAATGGTGGGATAAAGGCTGCCTATAAACGTTTCCAGGTGTTTAATCACTAACAAATGCAGTCTGTTCATAGTCTGCAAAGATTTAATTGTATTCTGAGAATATGCAAAACTGCCTTAAAACGCGTTTGGATATAAATTTAGCATATTTAAAGAAATATTCCTGAAAGAATATTTGGGATTGAAAACAAAATTTGTAGACAATGCGATAACAGTAAGAAGGATGTCTTGTGAAATGGACCTTTATTAAGCTTGATCACCACAAAATAAAGATCCAATTATGGCATTGAAAAGATAAAGAAAGACCATCTGTGAGGGAATTTGCCACAGATCTAATGACAAGCTAATTTTTGCAGATAAAGTGAGTACTGTGCTTTGCAGGGGGTGGGGTAGAGAAGTTAGAAATTATTTTTGATTGCATTTTTGCCAGGAACATGAGCAAATTGGAGGAAAGCAGGCAGAAGCAATGCTGGTAGGTCAGTTAAACTCAAGATTATAAACACATTCTTTCTTTCTAGATGGTGACAGTGCATTGCTCCTTCTTTGTGGCAGTGCCTGAAGGGATGTTGTGGGAAATGTGTTTGTTACCCTGGGGCATTTTACCTGATTTCTAACAGCCAGAAGTGAGCAGATACACAGAAAACATTTTGTCCCAGAGATTATATTAGTGTGTCTGGCATAAAATTTTGTGTGGTGGAGCACAGGAACCTCTTGCACTGCTGAACTGGAAGCTGCTTTCCACCAAAAACTCTCTGGGTTAATTCTGCACCAGCAGAGGAAGACACAGTTTTTTGGATTTTTTGTTTGTTTGTTGGTTGGTTGGTTGGTTGGTTTGGTTTTGGGTTTTTTTACAGGGAGGTTTTCAGATTCTGGTATAAAATTTCCTTAACCCAGAAAAGCAGGTGTGTATAACTTCAGAGAGAGCTGATTATGAGCAAGGATGAGTGGTGATTAGGGGGTTTCAGGTGGCCTGGTCAAGGTCAGTATCACAGGAAATCCTCATGGCCCGCTCTGTTTCTGTGGCTGCACCAATGAGGCTGCTCATAAAACCAGAAGCGTTTGTTTAGAGCCCAGCCTAGTTCAGGTGAAGATAAAAATGTGGTTATAAAAGCACCAAATTGTGGTGCTCTCTTAAGGGTGAACTTTCCCCTTGCAGATTGGTAAATCCTGTGAGTAACCCTTCCAATTTTAGATAGAAAGCTTCCAAAATTACCCCGTTAGTAAAAGGGTGAGATTTTCTCCTCACAGAAATCTTCCATCCCATGTCTTTTGTGTGAGCAGCGTGATCAAGACCAGGAACTCCAAATAACCAGAATGTTATTTAGATCTTGTCTGTCTGAAGCTGATCAGGAAAATTAAAGGTATTAGGACTACATGTGTCACTGAAGAATATGAAATCCCTCCTCTTGCCTTATATCTTTTTTTCTTCAGTGAGCTTTAGTAAAGATCTTTAACAGCTTTAGCTGGCATTAAAATTGTGCATTTCTGGAGCAAAGCGCTTGCTGTGTGGTTCTATATTCTGTAATTAAGATGAAAGGACTTCAAAAAGCAAAAGAACCTTGCTATGGGATAAAGGGTAATAAAATACATTCTACAAAGAACTTATATATGGTAATAAACATTGAGATATTTAATCTCTGTATATAAAATCAACACTTTTCTGATCAAATCATTCTAAGTTTTAATAATGTTAAGATTGCATGCATCCAAATTTTTTTAACTTCTGTAGTTGTATTATTTCAAATGCGGATCTATATATGTCCCAGCCTTTGTAATTGACTTTTTTTGCTTTATCTAAGCTTTTCAGGTACAGTTAAATAGGTTTTCTATGCTGGTCAAAACTGTAGGTGCCACCTGCCATGGGAGGACTCATAACTAATCCAGTATTTGCTCATCAAGTGAAAAAAAATTTAGTATTGCTGCAAAGTAAGCTGCTTAAATACTTTGTTTCATCCATCTGCCCTTTTTTTTTTCTTTTCTTTTCAAAATGCAGGCACATCCTGTAGATCACAGCTACTTTTGATCCTGTCAGCTACTGAACCACATTTAACAGAGAGAGATGTATATTCATGAATAATTCTTGACCCTTGATTTTTTGTTTTTTGCCTAAAGTGTATTTCTTTGTTTTAATAGGTTTGGCTTTGCTTTCCTGTTACCTTCTCACTGCCATGGGAGTATCTTTATTTTTGAATTTCTCTGCTCAAGCTGGTGAAATCCAGAGGCAGAGCAGGACCCATCATTAAAGATAAAGCTTGTGGAACCTGTCTCTGAAACTCCCCCCACCCAAAAAAAAAACCAAACCAAAACAAAAAAACAAAACAAAACAAAACAAAAAAAAAACAAACAAAAAACAAACAAAAAAACCCCACACCAAACAAAAAAAAACCCCTTTTGCTTGCAGCTGTTTTTAGGTCTAAAGCCTCAGGTCTGACCTCTGTGAGGAAATAATGAATGGCAGACAGTTAGAGGCCAAATGCCAACCATATTTGTTACCTTTTGCAATAGTGCTTAAGTAAATTAAGGTTATGAGAGCCCTAAAACAGAACTTAATCCAGAGGTGGCTGTAGACAGAAATTGCACCATCTTCCATAGCAATTTTGGTTTGTGGTTGGCCAATCTGTGAGCCACAGTAATCAAACAGAGTCCAAAAGTGTTGTTGTGGATTGGGTTAATGTCACCAAGGGCAGAGGTTGGGGCCTGAATTGTACACGTGTCCCTTTTATTTATCTTTTCCATGTTTTCTATAGAAAAATCTGCCCTGATGTGTTCCCCTGTTTTCTGCCTTTTCCCAGCCTTCAGTGGTGCTAACAGCCATGCAGCCCTTCGATCACACTCTGCAATACACCCATTATTCCACACGTTATTTCTTCTGCTCTTAGCCTGCCTGGTTGTACCAAAGCACTGACACCACTCTAATATAATATGTCATATTTCATCCAAAGACAGTGGACACCTTGCTGGTTTTTAATTAGTGTCGGTATTGGATCTATGTAAAATCAAACCTGAACAACACCCCCCCGTGTTTTGTGCTGTGCCCACATAGTTTTGATAGTCAAAGAAATGCTTCTTTTTTTAAGAAACAGTTGCCTTAAACACAACAAATGAGATCTATTTTCCAGTTTGGACACAAGTCCTTTGTCACTGAAGAGAAAATGGAAGGGGGTTTTTTTGCTGGTAAATGATCCTATCGAAAGACAACTCAAAATGCAGGAATTACATTTCTGCTGTTGCAGTAGGAGCTGGTGTGAGGTCGGGTTTGTTTCATTATAGAAGCCACTCAGGCTTTTTGTGCTGGTCTCCAAGATGCCTAAACTCAAAATTTGCTGTCAGTAATCCTAGTGGCATTTTACAAGCAAAGATGATCCCTACCAATTTCAGATAATGCGCTTAAACCTATAGTCCCAAAGAAAGACTTGTTTTTTAATAGTAGTAATCCTTTAATTGACTGGGTGTGGAAACACCACAGGGCCTCTTCTGGGTTCCCTGGTGAGAGGCTTTCCAAATAATCTGCTTTTTTTTTTTTTTTCTTTTTTTAATTTTATAAAGCTCTGTTATAAAGCTCACCAAGTTTTTAATCTATTCTTTGAATATTTGTAAAAGCTACTGCACTCAACGCCTGTAATGATACAAATGCACTTTATGCAGTGGATATTAAGAGTAAGTATTGGATGAAATAAAAGTTTAACAGAAGCCAGCAGAAAATGTTGTCCATTGGGAGCAAAAGTGTGTTAGAACTGTGAAATGTTTCTAAAGAAAAGTGTAAAGTGTTCAAAGAAAACATAATTGTCTTGGAAAGGGGAATAGAAGACAGCATGGGTGTCTTCATTTTTACCAGCATTTTTCAGCTAAGAAGAAGTTGAAGAAAATTTAAAGCTCCAAAGTTTTTGTGTCTTTTAGCCCCAGCAGCTTATCCCTTTATTTTCTCTATTATGGTCTCTAAGGTAATTCCAGGTGTCCTGCAAACAAGTGTGACATCTTTGTAGTATTGCAATATTTACTAATGAAGCTGTTTGCTGCCTTTCTGAGCACCTGAGGGCCTAATTAGACAAGGAAAACCCATCAGCATTTGTTGACACACAGCAGGTTGAACCAACAAAACAATAAAATTATCCTGGCTATCAGGAGCTGGAAATATTGCATGAACTTCAGAAATCTTATGCCACGTCTGCCAAGTGTGTGATCATATCACAGCACATAAAAGTTCATTGGATTGTACCTTGTTTTAAATAAAGTGCATTCATACCTTCCTTGAAACTTTTTCTTTTTTTGCAATGTAAGGTATTTACAGGTGGCAAAAGAGTTCTTTCTTCATACTTCTGCAGTTTTAAAGCTCATTTCACTTAATAATTTTTTTTTTTTATTTCAAGTAGAATTTCTGCAGCAAGTTTGTGCCAGGAGGGGGCTGAATCTAATTTTAAAACTGAAAAGAAGTACTTTAAACACAGAAATGATTCTTGGTAAAATAGGGCAAACATTTAAGAAAAGCTACCATCAGAGTTTTAATTTTGGTTACTTTTTCAAACTAATTTTTTTCATTTGTAACTAATTATAGTTACAAATACTAATTATATATACTTATTATATATACTAATTATGCACTGTAGAGAACTTAAGGAAAAATGTTGGTGTCTCTTTCTGCCAGTCTTTTGAAATATATTTTAAATAAATAAAATATGGTAATTTCTCCCAGTGTAAATCAAGAGAGAGCATACATATTCAAAAGCATCAAACTTTTGATGCATTTAACTACTTCTCTCTTTAATAATATTTTCTCAGGCATGCTTTTTCTTTTCTTCATGATTCTGCATCAAAATTTATGTTTTATTATTAGATTTTCCATTTGTCCCAATAAGAAGATTTTTCATAAAATCCCTAACATTTCTTTTAACAACAGTGATTTTTAACAGAAAGGAAAAAAGAAAAGAAGACACTTATTTTCCTTTTTTACTGTAATCTTATGTTCATTTTGTCAAATGCCTACATGATTTTGCTTTTTCTGGAATTGGGGATTAACTCACTGTTTAATATCCCACATCTTCTTCAAGTTACTTCTGCCAAGGTGAGGCATCTGAAGAGAAACAAGAAAATAATTTGATCCTCTTCTAATCACACAGGAAGCGACATCCTGGTCTTCTGCATTGTTGTAAACAAAATGACAAATACCCAACGAGTAAATGAGCCTGGATCATTTGGTAATTCAGGTAAAAGCCCGTGTGAAATACACAGACAGAGAAAAGAAAAGCATTAAGTCCAAGATATGCTCTACCATAAATTATGAGGAAAAAAATTAAGTTTGATGTGGTCAGCAGCCATTCTGCTTCTGTATAAAGATATCAGAAGTCTAAGTGAACAGGAGGAGAAACTGGATGTTTTTCATTCCTGTTGACTAATTTGGGGGAAATCCCTTACGAATCAGCACTTTAATTAAATTTTTAAGGTATTTCTTTCTAATGGAAGCATAGTTGATTAAATAGAGATACACATCTTTTGCGTGTATTCTCAGATTAATCATAAATATCATTTCTGAAAGTTGGAATTCTGCATGTTGAAACATGAGCTTTTTGCATGCCAGAAAGGTGAATTTTTGAACTGTTTGTAGCTGCAGAGAAGCGCAGAAACTATGCAGACACATGCCTGTTTATGAATGTACACATTGCTTGGAGGAAATGTCTCAATTTGTATTCATTTGAAAGTGTTTGTGAAACGTGCCTGCAATTGGTACTCTTGTCCTACCCTTGAGTGCTTAATTGTGGTCATTTTTTATGATTCAATACTGGAACCTGCAGTAATTAGCAATGCCTCATCTGTCTCTATTTCCATCTGATTTTCCATCATCTTCTTGCTGCTGGCTCCTCATCCATTGCCACCCAACCTCCCTTATTTCTCCCCCAGCTAAATAATTTCTGGTCAATGTGCCAAACCCTCTTTTTTTCCCCCCCTTATTTCATTGACCACATTGACTTGTGCTGCATCTTAAATCCTTGAACAGTTTGAAGCCTCCATGAAACATTGTATTTGATGGCAATAAGTCATCTGTTAGTGTGCACAGGAGCAGCTTTTACTCCAAAACTCTGGTTTTACTCCAAAATTCTTTTCAGCTCTGTCTTAGACACAGGAAAACAAGAGATTTGCAGTCACAAATCTTTGAGAAGGACACATCTGCTCTTGTGTTTAATAGCTCCCAACCGTGGTACAGTTTACAGTCTGTAAATGTTTTCCAAGATGTGAATCAATTACCTGTTCAAGGAGATATGAATGGATTACAGGATAGGTGTAGTTGCTGAGCATTGTCCACTCTCTGAAAAAGCAATCAGTAAAACTGCTGTGTGTATCTCTAAATCTTAAGGCAAAATTTATAATTCTGGTCCTAAGTTTACACTCTGTTTGAAACACTCCAGAAGAGATAGCAAATTAGGGCGTTTCATGAACACCTGAAAAAAACAAAACCCAAAAACAAACAAACCAAAAACCAACTCATGTTGTGCCCGATAATGTTGTGGTTTAAAAGTGACCCACGGTCTTGTTCTTGGAGAAGTTCCCACTGAACCATTCCTTTTCCACTTTGAATGTGTGTGGTGGGCTAGATTCCATTTTAGAAAAGTGACTTTTAAAAAATGCCCTCTGTCAATGCAGGGCGTCGCCTTCAGGTGACAACTTTCACATAAAAGTTCTTTATCTACCAGCTCTGCAAACTTGTTCTGGTTACTTGGAGTCAAGGCTGGGCGACCTTCAGTAGTAAAGAGACATCAGACAGGATTTAGGTGCCAGTGACAAAAATTGCTTCACACTGCTTGCAGACCCGGGACATTAATTAACAGCTCTGTTAATGATACACAAGACAAAGCAGCCAGGTAAATAGATGAGACTAAATGCACAGAGAGCAGAAGTTTATGGTAGGAATGCTCCTACTTCCACAGAAAGCCTTCTTCAGCTGCATTTCCCTTTTGCTCTTATTAGTTTAATTAGGAACGATGACTTTTCCATTTTAAAATCTGCCGGACGGAGAGCGAGTAGGAGTGGGAAGATCCTCACAGCAGAGGGCAGGATAAAGGCAGAGCGAGGTAGTGGATGGATTTTGGTGCACACAGCATGAGTCAAAGTCATCAGGGGCTTAAAGTCTCCTGAATCCCTTCACTCCTGCTAATTCCACTCCTTAAGTGTGTGGGCAGCAGCAAGTAAGGAGACTTTTTGCTGCTGAAGAAGAGGGGAAATCTGCTGGGCTTTGCTCAGAGCCACACGAAAAGGAGGAGAGCCTGCTCCTTTGTGATGTTACTTGTCACTGTCTAAGCATGTTATCCTCCTGTTAGTGTGTGCTAAACCACTTGTTTCCCATGTGTCAGGGCTCTGCAGCATGGGAAATGCCATAAACCCTGGCATTACAGTCTTAATGTATGAGGAAAGGTTCTGACTATTACCTGAACTGGCACGGAGTTGTTTTTCTGGCAGAGGGCATCCCTCCTTGGACCAAAAGCAATTCAGGAAAAACAAGATCACAGTTTATTTTTCTCACAGGTTTGTAAAAGGTGCTGGAGCCTACCTTTCATTAGATCAGGGTGTTTTGGCAGGAGCTTTTGTGTCTTACAAAGGCTGTGCCATATGGGATCCCAGCTAGCCTGACTGTGGAAAATGCCCCCAAGTCTTACACAGCAACAGGTTATTGACACGTTTTATACCTGCAGGTGTGCTCAGAAACCAAGTCTGTTTTCCCAAACATTCATGGGCTGTTGAAGAAGTACAATGCCCATTTGGAGCAACACTGAAGACGTTTCAGACAGACCTACTGTTAGCATCACAGCTGGTTAGAGAAGGATCCCTCTACATCTGCCATCTGCCAAAGAGGATAATGTGTTTTGTAACTGGCATTTCTTGTTAATATTGTAGGCAGCAAACCTTGCAGATAGGGCAGGAAACAGAAATAGGACTCATGGTCTGATCCTGACTCCTGTTATTTTGTGCAACCCCGGGAAATTGGCTTAAGCTGTCTGGCCTACTGACTGTTAATGTTGTGTAATCAAAATAATTTTGTACTGTTTTGTCATCTTCTGATGGGGAGAAAAAAAAAACAAAAAACAAACAACAAACACCCCCCCCTTCCCCCCCCGTATGTCTGTGTTAAAAAAACATGCTGTGAAGAAAAGCTGCCTATGAAGTTATTAATATAAGTAATTAATTGTAGGAAAATTCAATTGCATCTTTGAAACTTTTAAATGCGAGTGAGTCTCGCTTATAAGGGAAAGAGGATCTTGATGATGTCCCTGCTTATCCTTTAGCTCCTATCATCCTTTACAGCAAAGCTGACTGTGATCCTCTGCCTGCTTCCAGTCAGTATTGCTGAGCTCTGTGCTGGGAGAGGGTGAAATAAAGATCCCTGCCTTACTTTTGGTGAGAACTCGTGTCCCACTTCTTTGGTGAATCTTAAAGAAATCCTTGAGGATTTAGCACAGAATCAAAGCAGTGTGCTGGCTTCCCTAGCACCTGTCCCTTCACCTTCCTGCAGCCCAAAACTGGGTTGTGCTGCCTGTTTTTATCTCAGCTGGTCCAGAGAGTGAAACTCTTATAAGGCACACAGTGAACTGGAAATGGTTATTATTCTGAACGTTCCTTTTTCCTGACATTCTGCTAAAGATATTTCTGTGAAACCCTCTCCAACCATAACAAGTAAATCACATTTTAGAACTGGTGCCACAAGCAGCTGAAGTGGTTATTCAGCATTTTATTTCATGCAAATTTATCTTAAGAAACCATCAACTTCTTCTAATGGACTTAGACATCTGAGAGCAGCAAGCTGGATTTAGCTACTCATTTCATTCTAGATATTGCTGGAACTTTCTTGTCAAACTAACAATGTTCTGCCTCTTTTGCATGTTTGTGTTTAGTAAGTACATCATCAAGTACAAGGTGGTAGTGTTATTTGAAAATCAAGAGTTTATTTATGTTATTTACTTATTTGAAAAATATTTGCATCTATTTTTGCCCTGTCTTAAGTTCTGATATAGTAAAGGATGTTTTCTGCAGTGTAAAATCCTGCCAGTACCTAAGACCTGCCTTATTTACTTTTCAATAACCAATAATTCTACTGCCATCAGGTATGAACCTTTTTTTAGTTAGAAAAGTTGGTGTAAGAGATATTCACTAGCCATTTAACAAGCACAACAGGTTTACAGCAGCTTTACTTTTGCAGTGCTGCCAATACATTTTCAGGGGTTTTTTTTTTTTTCATGCATTAAAGCCTTGATGGCTGCCTTTGATAATTCTGGCATAGGCTATTAAATGGTAGAGAGGGGCAAGAACACCTGGAGCAAGGAGGATGAACAGGAATTCTGAAAATCTCAATTCCTGCCTAGGATAGGCACTGTGCAAGCTTCAACACTGCTATTTCCAAAGGCTCTTGAGTGCAAGCAGCAACCAGACACCTCAATAGCCCCATTTCTACTGTTCTGCCCAGCTCTGGGCCCTCTGACTCCCCAGCAGAGGTCAGGTAAAGCCCTTGCTCTCACAGCTGGGCCCAAGAATTCCAGCTGCTACACGATGGGCAGGTGGGCAGCCAGAGGGAGCTTCTCCTGCCCCAGCCAGGTGGGAATTTGGGCTGGTGTCTGTCTGTGCAGCCTCCACACAGCGTTAGCTGTGTCAGGAATAAAGGTTTCTGTTGGGCTTCGCAGAGACAGCATCTCAGCAGAGCTCTTTAGGTAAGGGCAGTATGTGCTCTTGCCCTTTCCTGTAGTTGGTACATCAAGAAGAGAGCTAGAAATAACTACAAGCAGTAGGGTTTTACCTTTTCTGGGTACAGTTGCTAAGCAGATACTGTTAGTACCTTTAATACCTTGATTCAGTTCCTCAGATCTGCTCAATGTTCTCAGTGCTGTCTGCCCTGGAGAAGACCTAAAGATATTCAAGATCCCTGGAAGTGCTGAGGTGTTTCAGAGCCAGCCCTTAGTAACTGTGTTTGGTGTATTTCCCTTTGCCCCACTGACATGGCCTTTCCAGTAGCTCAGGTGCAAGCACAGACACGTTCCTCTGTGAAGTGTTGATGGATGGATAGATACTCTTTGGAACAATTATTTCACAAATATGAAAATAAGGAAAGGGACAGAAAGTTAAACAGCTGGTGTGAAGCCAGTAGCTGATCTGTAGCAGAGCTGTGATTGTTTAGGCACATTTTAGAGCAACTTCTGGGCCATAAAGAGTTCAAAACAAACTCTACAATCTGTTGTGCAGGAAATAGTAGTGCTGAAAATTGTAATGTGTGGGGTAATGAGCCCTGTCTTTGTTTTGGAGAATTCTCCAGTGTTTGTCCGTGAGCTATTGCAGAATTTCTGAATGCTTTACCTGCTCACCTTTTTATACCCTTTCGACTTCTCAGCTTTCCACACATGTGGAAATGAGCATCAGCATTTGGGATGTTTCTCTTCCCTTGCCCCCCAGTTAAAGCTCTCTGCTTGGTTTGGGGTTGGTTTTTTTGCATCCTTTGGATCCAGAGACCAGCTTACAGCTGGGGAGGTCTGACCTGGTTTACTTGATCTTACTCTGATGTGCCTGTGGATCTGGGATCTGTAATTGGCATCCAGGGCAAAGGTACAGTCTCTGAGGGCTTCCTGGGTTTTTCTTCATCTGATTGAAACAATTTTGGTTCGTTGTTATTCCTCCAGCAATACTGTGTCCCCAGACTTTGAAAGATTCTCCAATATGACCAGGCTCTGGAAATTTCCTTTCTGGGAATGTTTGGTACAAGACTTCAGCAATGGTGGATTCATCAGTTACCAATCCTCTAGTAATCTTCCTGGAACATGGCAATTATCACTTCTAGTGTTACATAAACGTTGAGTTATAGTCACAGGAGTTTGTCACCTCTCCCGTTCTGAGCTGGGGAGAAGCAGAGAAAATTCCACTACTATGGAGGAGGACGAAGAAATTGGAATTCCTGCTTTTGCAGCAGCTGCTGGTAGCAAGGAGTGAAGAAAAGAAAAATAAATTGATGTATCTGGGGCTGGGCCAGCTGCTGCTGCCTAGGGAAGCAAAGCTTTGTGTGTTTTGTGGGGACACACAAATGCCACTTTACCCTCTCCTCCCGTGTGCGTTGAAACCAGAGAGGTCTACAGAGTGCCTCTGATCCCTGGCATTAAAAAAACCAAAAGAGGGTGCTAAGCCCATTTTCCTTGTGCTATGGTGCTGTGGTTTGTTACGTGTGCCTTTGCTGGTGGGGTTTTTTTAAGGGGCAGTACAATTTTTATTTTTTTTTCTCTACTCCTAAGACAATTCCAGTCTAACATTTTTTTTTCTCCTACTCCTCATTTTTGTCCTGATGGGATTGAAAGTGAAATTCTGGTTTGTTTCACCCTTTGATAGCAGGTCCGGAGTGATTTACACAAACTTTTACAGAGGCACCACCATCTCTGGTGCTTTGTTAGGAAGCCAAATCCCTCCAGGTGGCTTAGACAGATGCTCACACCTCGGCTACGCCCTAGTTTGTATACTCCTCTAATAGTTACTAATTACCTATTCAATGTCATTACCACGTTTCTGGTTTTGGCCCAGAATTAGGGAGCAAGTTGCAACAGTCACACAGAAACATCACTGTGTATTCTGCCAACAGCAGAAAATAAGGATTGTTAGGGTGCTCGCAAGGTATGCATTTTTATCAGTGTGTGTGCTCATGTGCTCAGCTCTTAGAATGAGTGTTTGTTCTGGACTTTCTGCATTCTTTGGGATTTGTTTCTCGGCTGGAATTGAAGAGCCCGAGTGCTTACTTCTTTCTGGGTGCTAGAGATCAGATCTGCTTGGAGGAAACTGGGTATTTTTTTTTTTAATTTTTTTTTTACAGTTTGAGATTACTCCGTGAACAAAATGAAATCTCCTTGATGTCCTCGGGCATTCTTCAGAAATTTGTGAATTACCTGAAGGTGTATGCTGAATATTATTGCTAGGAAATAAAACAAAACAAAAAAAACAAACCCACCCCAAAACACAAATAACTCAGTTGCTTATATTGCTGGGTCATATTTATTGTGAAAGGAAGTAATTCTTAACAAGACATAAAGGAGAATAAAATATTTTATTTTCCTTTTCATGTATTCCCCTGATCCTGCCGTGTGTGTGAGACCCACTTCATCTCAGGGTTTTAAACCCTCTTAATCCCCTTGTTCCTGCTCCTTTCTGAAAAGGGGTTTTTGGTGAATGTCCCATAGAGGGAGGTGATTCCAACAGGGACAAACATCTGGCACAGAGATGTTAGGGCAGATTCTCCTGGTTTTGGTGCTAAACAGCCCCGTGGGTATGTGCCAAGGCACCCACACATCAAATACTTTTTCTCACAGCCTGGGTACAAGTCCTGCTCTGATGAATTGTGTGTCTGCAGCAGGAAGTTCTCCTGGCAGGAGATGATCTGTGGTGTAATTTGTCTCAGGAGCATTGCTGTGCTGATAACGAGACTGGTTTATTTTGATAAAAAAACAGCAGTGGGAGCACTTAAGAGAGGTTGGTTGGCTTTGTCAAGCAGAAAAAAGATTATAGTAAGAAGTCAACGAGTCCCCCTCTAGTAAGATCTTATCTAGAGCGGAATTCTTAATTCTTACATTTAAATTGCTGTTTAGTGTTCAGAGATCACTTCCACGTGAAGGATGCAATTAATAATTACCAAAGCTATTGTCTGGACTGTCTTTAAGGCAAAAATCCTTGTGTTTGAATCGATCCACTCGTGGAAAACTCGCATTTTGAAATGTCTTTTGTGCCTATGCCATCTAGTGACTCTAATTCCTCGGTCCTTCTTGTTCTTCGCAAGGAATTGTGGGGAAAGTTTGTTTCCTTGTGAGTTCATCGGGGAAGTTTTGTGGGAGGTCAAATAACTGCAATGTTCAGCCTTAGGTTTTCAGTTCTTTTGAACCTGAAAGGAAGAAATTGTTGATTTTTGGGTGAGAAAGGGCAGCAGCCAAATTGGGTCCTGAGGTAACTCTGCGGTGTGTCCTTGGGTTTGGGGTCAGCACTGCCAAGGACACAGGACACACTCTTCTCTGTTGTGCTTCTTTTTGGACAGTGTCTCCTGATTTATGGACTATTATTCACTCAAGGGCTAAGTCAGAAGAGAAAATTAAATTATTCTGAAAGGGGACACGTAAAATTTGACTTGCAGGCTAAAAAAGAAAAGTCTACTGACTTTGTTTTAAAAAAAAAAAAACAACAAAAACCTAGAAAAGTCTTTTTGTCCCCTTTCAGAATAAAGTTGCCTGCTTAAAATTTCATTTTAAAGTGTTGCATTTTTACAAATTCCTGCCCATTTCTTGGCAAGGTTAAGAGCATGCAGACCTAGAATGCTGCATGGCTTTTAGTGGAGGCAGGAATTTGAAACACTTGGAGCCAGAGCGTTTGTTGTTACCCAGTCAAGGAAGCTGGCAGATGATGTTACACATTTTGGAAGAATTGTGGTTTTGCAGACAATGGGAGCAGTAGTTAGAGCACACAATGTCGAGATAGTGCTGCTGAGAACATTAATTATGATCGGGTTTCCGCTGCTTAACTGATAAGTAATATTAAAAACCTCAAATTAATTACAGTTGCAGGGCCGTAAAACAAACAGCCCTGAAGTCTGACGTCTGCAAGATCAAAAAGGCCGCGTGAGATCTCACATGGTTTTTATTTAAAGCAACACTTCCACACCACAGGAGCTGTAGGCTCTGTGCCATCCAAACAAACCTTCCAAAGACGCTCTGGTTTGGAAGTCACAGTTTGCAAGGAAGCTCTGAAAATCCAATGGAGACGAACTTTTGCTTATGATGTTGGCATTTGGAAATTGTTCATTTCTATAGGAATATTACAGGTTTTTTTATTTTTAAAGTGCGCTCTCCTAATTTTTTTTTAATTTATATTTGCATTACCCAGAAAGTCTTTCAATTATTTTGAAATAATATTAATATTTCACATTATTTATTGTAAATAATTCTTTTGAAGCCAATGTGCTGGCTGGGATGTTTTTAAGAGATGATTTAACGTTTTTAAAATTATCTTGTAGCAACGTGGTTTTGGCTGGAAATGTTCCTTTCTAGTACATTTATTCATATAAGTTTAGTTGCAATTTTTCTTCTACAAGATTTTTTTTATTTTTGTGTTTTGTACCTGGAAATTGGAAGTGTTCTGAGAATTAAAATAAGATTCTCACTGAAGAGAACAGATACCCTCAGCCCTTTTGTGTTACTTTGATTATTGTAGAAAAAAGATGGGAAAATAGCAATAAGAACACTTGTGTGTCTTCAACCATCTTGAGAACTGTGTGTTCTCTCGTGGTTGGTATCTGCTATTGCTTGAGAGCAGAGGGATGCCCTCAATGCCTCCAGAAAATTCAAATTATAGCAAGGATATCTCTTTTTCTGAACATTTACTGCTTTTCTGGGAAAAAAAAATAAAAATTATTTGTTTCTACTGCCTTCTCTGCGATTAGAATGGAACAGGCAGGCTCAGCTCTTTGAAAATTTCTGATTTTATTTGTAGCTGTTCTTGGTTTGCTTTGCAAATGTTTGCATCGCTCCCTGCACTTAAAATTAAAATTTCCATGCTCGAATATCAGACAGTGGGAAGTTTCAGAATGTTGGCCAGGATACTGCAGAAGGTGAGACCGTATGAGTGGTAGGAAGGCAGATAAAATACAAGGGGTATGTGACTCCAAGGGAAGAAAAGGCGATTAAAACATAATTTCTGAGAGTTTGGTCATTTTAAGGGAGTGGTTTTGTAATTGCAAAGGGCTAATTCTTGGCAGAAGCACCTGGTAACATTCTGAAGTTAGTCGAGCATCCTGCTGTCCACTTCCACTTGATGTTTACCTGGGGTGATTTTTGAAAGAGAGAAAATGTGGGATTAAATAGCAAAAAATGCAAAATAACGACTATTTTAATATGCAAAAAAATGCAAAATAGCTGCTTGTAATAGAGACAGAAACTGACAAAAGCTTTCATAAACTGGGCAAATGAAATCTCTTGAGATATTAAGCCTAGGTATTCCCTAATAAGCACAAAACTGCTTCAGAAACTGAAATGTTGAGTTCCTCTATGGTGTAATAATGTTTGATAATGAAGATTTCTGAAGTAGAGCGACAGCTTGAAGAATTTAAACTCTTTTGGTATTTTTTTTTTTACAGCTTCACTCGATTTTAACTCAGAAAATAGGTTCATTTGTTTTGGAAGGAACTCTTGGGGTTTTGGGAAACAATTATAACGAGCAGAATATGTTGTTCACTGTAGAGTAAATCTTGGAAATTTATGTGCAGATGTATTGGTAAAATCGTTGCAGAATTCTGAAGATTAATTTTTTTTTCAGTAAGTAAAACTACAATAGAGTATTAAAAAAAAAAAAAAAGGTAATTGAGATAATAATATGCATTATAATATCAACCACAGTAAATGACCAGCCATATGGGAAAGATTTTTTGTATTATTATTTGATTAGTCTGAGTTACAACAATTATAGTGAGGTTTTCACATTTGAGTAGGAAACTTCCTCCAGTCCTCCCATTGGGGCTTTGCATTTTGATGGGAATAGTCTGTCCTCAATTCTTTTTTTTTTCTTTTTTTTGCCAACGTTTGTAAGAGGCTCTTTGCCTTTTCACCATGAATTTTTGTCTCACAACAATGAAACACCCACTGCCATCTTCATCCTTTTCACAAATCCTTTTCCCTTCTTCCCTCCCCTCCAAATCCCAAAGTGAAGCTCTTAAGCAGAGGGAGCGGAATCCTCTGGGAGCTTCCCCCTGCAGACCAAAAGCAGCTCAATCTTTGCCTTTCCACATGAAATTCAGGTGTCTTTTCTGACCTTTGGTAAAAGTTTTGTTCGCCTTAATTCAACGTTTTGAAATTTGCATCCCTGTTAATATTGTTCACATAAAAATATGACATTTTTCGTGCTTGTCCGTGACACCGAGAGCCTCCAAAGGCAACAGAAAATGGAGGAGAGGGGGTTGGCAGAAAACACCTGAGTTCATCTTGCACACAAGGATGGCTCAGAGGAATCCTCCCAGGTGGAGCTCCACAGAGCTGCCCAAGATCCTGGGGGGAAAAGGGGAATTACTGGGAAATACAAGCTAGTATTGCTTTTCCTTCTTTCGTTTTCCTTTCTGGAGCTTAATGTTTTTTGCTGTGGGAAACGCAGACTTGCATTTTCTTGTTTGAACGTCTCGTAAAGCACGATCTGGGGTGAAGCTGCTTGGATTTTTCCTCCTGAGTCTGGACTTCCCAGGAGATCTCTGCCACAACATGCTCCAGGATCCCCTAAGGCAGCATTTTCAGAGGTGTCCTGCTCGGCCTGGAGAGCAGGGAGGGGGGATTTGCCCAGGAGGAGGATGGAATATTGGAATATTTGGGTTAGAAAAGCACTGTGCTCCTCCAGTTTGGGACAAAACCGAGAGATTCCAGGAATAAACCTGCCCTGGAGCCTCGCCCAGTGCAGAGAGCTGCTGGTGCAAACTGGAGTTGAAGGGCTGATATTGCTGAGAAACAGCAGAAATCTGCTGTAAGAGAGGGGACAAACCCTTCCTGCAAGGCCCAAGCTCATGCTTGCACTGCTGTTATTGTTTTTCATTTAATTTTTTTTTTTCCTTATCTGCAAGGTGAGATAAATAGAAGATTTTATGCAACTACAGCATTTTTTTAAATGTTGACTTTGTGTCAAGTGATTTATCTTTATTACCCACTAAAGCCTGAAAATTTGCACTTATTTTTCATGTTATTTACTTTGGAAAATATATTTTACTTTTATTTACTTCGGAAATATATATTACTTTCTTTTATTATTATTATATATTACTTTATTATTACTATGTATTATTTTATTTTTTAAATTTACTTTGGAAATATATTTTACTTATTTTACTTTTATTTACTTTGGAAAATACACTAAATTGCTCTCCTCTCAGTACTTTAAGCAAAAGAGAACAATTTGACATCTGTAACAATCAAACGGACCAACTTAGGGTGGAAGAGGAATTCCTTCAGCACTGAACCAGGGAATTTCAGAAAAGTCAGCATCACCATGCAGTGAGAGAAGCCACACCAGCTCAGGAATGCAAATATTTTAAAAGAAATATCGGCCTGTATCGTGTATTGCTGACTTAATTTATCTGGCACGTGCTCAACTCTGACACTGGCTGATTATACTGGTCAAAAATAATAAAAAAAAATAAAAGGAAGGAGGAAGTTTCTAATCTCTGCACCGTTGTTTTTATATTCGTAGCCCTTCTGTGTCATGGGATGAGATGCTGACAGATGGTACTTAGTCACCTGTTATGTCTGTTGATTATATGCTTTGATCTCAAATTTATTTTGCTCCTCTTGGCAGCCGAGCTGCTTCTTAATCCATTGATAAAACCTGCTTAATAAGCACTTGCAAAGACACTGACATCACCAGAAACACTGAAGCGCGCTGCTGAAATCATGACGTGATGCCCATAAACCCAAAAGAAGCCTTGGATTCAAGGCTTGTAGCAAAATGCTTTTTTTTTTTTTTTTTGAGAAGCAAGTAACAAGCAGTTTTGTTCTTGCTCGGCGTAGTTTAGGCCTGATGCTTCCTTGTATTTGTTTCAAATGTTCAAACAGCTGCTTTCCCGTGAGGAATTTGTATCTTGCCGTGCTTTCCTGTGTACTGGGACTATCAGAAACCTGGTTTCACCTTCCTTAATTAAGTGTGTAAATACAATTCTCTTGTCATGGAGCAGTTTTGAGAGCCATCACCTTGTCCCCAGGTGGCTCTCAGTGCCTGAACAGACCTGACAGCTCGCCATGAGAAGCGTAGGGAGATAAAATGTGGTGTCCATTTTGTCTGGGCTTTTCTTTTTGTTTGGTTTTGTCAGGGTTTTATGCAAAAAAAAAAAAGGTAAAACTCTCTGGGTTTTTACTTTGAGGGTCCTGCCACTGATTAAATTCATGACTAATAAGAACCAGTTAAAGTAATCTTAATTCCTGCTATCTTGAGGGCTTTATTGCATTAGCATTTTAGCACAATCAGGTCTTTCCTCCTAAGCTGCTTGGCCATCTCTGGCCAGCTCTTGCTGTCACCAAGCTGCCCTAAGAGGGTCACAGCTTCCCTTGCCATCATCTCCTGGCAGCTCCACTCATTCAATTACCAGGCTGGGTTTTGTCAGCATGGCAGCAGTGTCCTCTGCCAGCTTTGGGAGCTTTCCAGGAGACCTGCAAGGCTGCAGAGTAGGAAAAGTGGCTTTATAAATTTTTTTTTTTTTAAATTCTCTTTGTCTGACAGCTTGCTTGATGTCTTGGGAAGGAGTCTAGGTAATTAATTTGAGCTAGGTGGGTAAAACCAAGTGACACGACATCATATAAGAGATTGTCTCCTCTTCTATGGTCCATCCTCTGACAAAATACTGAAGATGTTGGATTCCCCTACAGGGAAATCATGTTTATTTTAATGCAAGAAATAGGAATCAATCCAGATTATAATTGTGGACAGAATTCTGGAGTATTTAATTCTGCCTATAAAACCACACGGAGCTGCTGCTCAAATTCTCATTGAGTTCAGAATAGGTCTTCTGTCTTCTAAGCTAAAGTGACAAGGTTAGAATGTCTTTTTCTTTATTGACCCTGTGACTGTTCACTTGAAAATGAGAACGAAGTATTTTTATAAATTCTGTCCTATATAATTATGTAAGGGAAGTCTTCGTAACCATCTTTGTTCCTGTAATCTTTTGGTTTTATTTTCATAAAGCTAAATCTACTAAAATTCATGAGGAAATACTAAAAACTAGTTGAAATTTGACCCAAAAAACCCCAAAAAACCAAACAAATAAAAAACATACAAATTCTTTGTATATGTACAAAT
>VWZN01007370.1:19784-30733 GCA_013396955.1 Regulus satrapa | reverse complement strand
TTTTTTTTTTTTTTTTTTTTTTTTTGGCAGAGGAAAGGCTGAATTCAGAATACAGGCTGCTGGTTAAACTGTAAATTACAGAAAAGCATGTTAAGGCATGACACTGTTGCACAGCTAGCGATCATTCTTTTTTTGGCTTGTTGCCTCTAGAGGCAACTAAACTAAAAAGGGGAGGAGAAGGGGGGGGTGAAGCAAGCAATTTAGAGCTTACATTAAATAAACACCGATTTGTTTGAAAAAGAAAAACAAAAAACCCCAACAATCACAGCCCCCCAGAGCCTCCCCATGCCCTGGAAATGCAGGACAGGAATGCTCCCAGAGCACAGGATGCTGCTCCCCAGCAGAGAGCTGTGCCTGCCAGCCTTGGGGACATGGGAGGTGCCAGACACGCCATCTGTCACTGCCAGGAGTGCCTGCCCAGCTCCGAGAGGGGCAGGGAATAAAGCTCGCCCTGAAACTTGCTTTTTATGGGGGAAGGAAAATGAATTTCCATGTTTGTGTTTGGGGGGGAGGGAAGGTGTTTTATCTCAGCTGAAGAAGGAGACTTAACTTTGAGGGGTTTTTTCTTGGTTTCTTCTCGGGAAGGCTTTGGGCTTCCATGTGAGATGTGATAAACATGAGAGAAAAAAAAATATCCCCACATTTCAAATATGCACTTTGTGCTGTTTTAAAAATCAGTGGCAATAAATATCCATCCTCACTACTGTAAATGCCTGTTATTATGAATATTTATGAATCTGATCTTTAACTTCCCAATGAAGAATACACATAAGAAGGGGAATGAATTGGGGAAGCACTTAAAAGTTCCTGTATTGTCCTTTTTCTCCTTGCTTTGATAGTACCCCATGAAATAGTAAGCAGGAGGAAGAGAGATTCCCCAGTTCACAGGCAAGGAATTTAAAATTTTCAGGGCTTTGGATGAGGCCAGTTGTGCTGTAGTTTCATATGAAGGATCTTAATGAGAAGAGGAAGTGGTAAAGAAGAAATTAATGCTGCAATTCTATATAATTTAGGTTTTTTTTTCCCTTGATGATGTTCCCACACATATGGAGTTTTAAATGTTTTAACTTTAACATTTTCTAAACAATAGGTTGTATTGATTGATGTTTTAGCATCTAAAAAATACAAATAAAAAAAAGAGAGAGAGACACCGTGGTACAAACCAGAGTCTTAGCTAAATGTTGTGAGCATTTTTACACTTTGACACAAGTTGTCATCTTGGATTGCACCACTGGCAGTCCTCGCAGATGATTGAGCCAATTCACTTTCCCAGAGTGTCTTAAAAATAGAATACCTTGTCTACTACCATCTCCTGATTAGAAAATACTGTTTTACAGCAGTTAAAAAAAAGAGGAAATGTTTAAAAATCAGATTGAAAACACATGTCCAGCTGGAGAGAATGCAGGGACAAATTCAGCAGCTGTGGGTTTGCCATGTATTTAGGGCGAGGACCATGAAAACTCGAAGCAGGATTTTTGGTTTGGGTCTTGGTGCTGGTGTTCGGTTTTGTCTTATTCCTTTTAGAGAAGCAGCTCTCAATAAAAACTTCTGAGTGTAATTTTTGGGTTTTGTTTGGTTTTTTTTTCTTCTCCTTACAACATTAATAACGAATGTGACACAGTAAAAGGCAAACTGGTTGCAGTGCTCCTGCTGAGGAAGGGAGGCCTAGGCCAGGAGTCAAACATTCCACATCAGCCTGCAAGATTAAAATGTTTTGTAGTTTGGCGTTTTACACGGTTTTGATTGGAGTCGATCCAGATATTTGCATGCAAAGAATGATTGCTCAATGACAAATTGTGTTGATACAATCTAGTATGTCGGGAAATTTCCACTCTAGTAGGGTAGTGTGCCAAGCATGATACCTCTTGGGAATGATACCATAAATGATGTATTTTGGCCTTGAAAGATCTCTGGAAAGCAAAGTAAATTTTCTGCAATTTGGAAGAATCACGGTTTCTGTAGCTCTAATCAGAGGTGCTTATAATTTTTGCAAGTTTGTGCTGATGTTTTTAATACAAAAAGCTGAAACACTGAACCCTCTTGTGAGGTTTGTAGAATACTCCTACCCTTAGGAAGAAGGGTCAGTGCAAACAGCATGACTTGGGTTCTCTGTGCTCCAAAGTGTGCAAATGTGGTGCTAAATAGCAGCTTCTTCCTAGAAAGATCAGATACCACTGAGAAATTTTCAGGTATCTAACAATTCAATTTAAAATCTGATCTTTTCCCCTTTATCCTGTATATATCCTACCAGAAACCAGCACAGTTTTCTACTCTACAAATATTATTGTGGAGTTTGTTAGTGGACTCCTGTTTCTCAGCCTCACCTCCCAGAGCTCTGCTTCTCATCATTGACAAAGCTCCTGAAACCTTTGGGTGACAATAACCTGAAGTCCCTCCATAGGAACATTCTGCTTTAGAAAGCCTGAGCTTACTGGGCTGATGTGTATCTGACAAAATATTTAAAGACAAAAATGATTTGAAGGAACGCAGATCTGACTGTTCAAGATTTTAGCACCAGCTACTGAAAATAAGACATGCAAAATCAGTCAGGAAGTTTTGGTATGAAGCACTTAAGGGCTCCTCAATGAGCCAGACTTGGAAAGAGTTTTCCTACAGATTTCCTTTCTCCCATTTCCTTTGCAGCAGAGTCTGCATGGAGGAAATTAAGCCTGGAAGAGAGATGTCAAAATGAAGTGTATTTATTGTATATAACAGTAGCATTCTCCTGCCTTTTTTGAGAAAGGAAACACGTCAATTACACAGAACACAAGTTTTTAAAGTGACTGGCCACAAAAGAAGGAGTTTCACACTCTCCAAATCAAGTTTTGAGGCTGAAAATTCATTGTTCTGAATCGGACAGGTGGTCTCTGGAATTTCACTGCTAACTGCAGTGGGAACCTTTCAGATTATTTAATTCACTTGTACTCTTTGCAAAGGTTTTCCGTTTGGCAGTAAACCAGCTGTAGGAACGAGGATTACTTCGCTGTGTTTTGCGATGAGATTACACTTAGCACTCATGGCATTTCATGTTTCTCTTGGAGTATCACTGACATCATGAGATAAGTTGAAAAGGCTTCACTTCGAACATGACAGCTGGAGCCTTAACACCAAAATCTCTTTGATGATTCGATGAAATGTTTTCCCGTTGGGAAAGAGCGATATGGGAAAGGAGAAAGGTGCTAGGGGGATTTAGGTCTCTGTCAACGTTCTAATTGCACAGCTCACGGGTTTTAGCCACCCTCCCTAATCTTGCTTTGTGCACAGCTTCTCTCTGCTTCCGTTACATCCTCCTGGAGCTGCTGCCTGCTGATCTCTGGGCAAGTCACACTAATGCAGGAAAGAATCTCCCTAGAACGACTGGAAACAGAGCTGGCGTTCGTTTCGCTCTCCGTTTGGTGTTTTGGGGAGGGGAGAGTTCTCTTTTAGGCACAGGGCTTTCTAAGTAACTTCTTAGTAGTTGGCAGGGGACTGTAAATGTTTTGTCAAGCCCTGTGCAAACTCCCACTTTGTGGACCGTGTGATGGGTTTTATTTTGTGGCCCAGCCTGAATGGTGATAGCTCCTGTGTGGTGTATCCTGTGGTTGCATTGGCTGTTTAAAATACTTTTCCTTGTGAGAAAAAAAAAAAAAAAAAAGAAGTGTATTTGGTTTCAGGAGTTAGTTTTGCTTGTACAGGGACAGGGAGAACACTTCTAATCTGTTCAATGCCTTCCTCAAAATAACCTCCCAGCCTACTGCTAGACTCTCTGCCTGCCATGAAGCCCTTTGGCTGTGGAAAGAGCACAGAAACTGCTAATAAAATCATCAGTTTTTATCTATCCCTGTTTTTAAGCAGGGATAATAAATATAAACATAAATATGTACAGCCCTGTGTCATCTTGCAGTCCTCAAAGGCTGGAAATACCCACATTTAAACTCAGTAAATACACTGCTTGTATAAGTGGCAATACAGTTTTAGTAGCTCTCCAACAGTTCATTGTAGTTTATTTACATGCTGAACTCCATGAACAATTTCATCTATTCATAAACAGGATGTAAAGATGCTGCTGCAGAAACCTCTCTGGGAGTGATGGAAACTGGTTAAAACACAGAAGAAAATTAGAATAATGGTCATTTTACTGTGTCTAGTAGCTTAGGGTCAGTCAGTCTCATCATTGTGATGATGTGAGGACATGCAATTTGTATTTTCACAGACTGAGCTGAGCTTTCTTGTAACACAAGGCATTTTTCTGTTCATCTTGTCCTTTGAACTGTGATTTTTTTTTCTTCCTTTGTATTGGTGTTTTACTCTATGATCCTAATTTTTAATGTCCTCACCCAGAATCTTTCTGTCCCATTCTTTCTCTCCCAGCTCTTGCCATTTCTCTGTGTCTACTGAGATTTTGCTGTGTGCCGGCTCAGAGGTTCATGAGAAACGAGTTCCTGACTTTTCCTCTTCCTTCAAGGCAGAGGTCACTTCCCATCTGGCATGAACTGTGTGAATAAAATAGCTGGGAGCTCTAGGAACAGAGGGAGGGAGCAGAAAAACTCCCTGAGCTTGAGGGTGTCGTAGTCAGTGTGTGGGAATGGGATTTTATTTTATTTTTTCTTTCCCTCTGCTTCAGGAGTTGGGGTGAGCAGCCTTGTGCTTTGCTCTCCAGAGCATGCAGGCAGTGAAAAAAACCCAACATCCAACATCCCTGGTGGATCATCAGGTGCTGGCACCACCAGGGATATCTCCACGTGGTATTATTTCATAGGTTTTGCTGCAGGATATTTCCATAAGAGGGATAATAAGTGGTTTGGGCTGACTGAATATCTGTTTGTGCTATGGACAGAATGACCAGCTGCAATTTTCTGTAATTGCCTGTAGTTTTCCTTGGTCTTGTGCAAGCACTTTTCAGCTAGCCTGCCTTCTGAAGACTTTTCAGGAAACAAATCTATGTGCAAGGAGAACAAGAAATCAGACCTGTGAGGAGCTGAGAAACAAAGATCCTGCAAACTCTTACAATAAACCAGCACTAACCCAACATTTTGTGTAATGCAAAACACTGCTGCTGCCAATTCTGCTGAATATCATGGAAGGATGTGACAGGGACACATAAACCAAAGATGCTTGTTTTTCAGCAGTAGATCTCACAGTATTTTTCTTGGAGATCGTACTCATCCTCCTCTTACAGATAATTTTATTTTAGAAAAAAAACCCAAAACATACCTTTGCTGCTTCAGCATACAATTCCTTCTTTAGTGGGCTCTCCTAACGTGACCTAGCAGAAGTTGGTAATGCTATNAAACCAAACCTTTGCTGCTTCAGCATACAATTCCTTCTTTAGTGGGCTCTCCTAACGTGACCTAGCAGAAGTTGGTAATGCTATCAAAACTTTCCTCAGTTACTCACTCCTATGAAAAAGTCCTGCTCTGTTTTTTTCTTCCCGCTGTGGGGTTTTTCAGTGATTCATTTCTCTTTGGAAGTATTATTGGGCTTGATCTCATCCTTAATTTGCCCTGCATTTCTCATAAGCTCACAGCCTGTTGGTTTCAGGAAGGTGCCAGTGTTCATTTTTCATTTGAATTGGTCGCTGTTTACAAGCCAAATGCTGACAGATGTGGTTATGGGAGCCTCGCTGTTTTCTTTCTGCAGAGAATTCTGATTATTCTTTTGGTGCTGCTCATGGCCATATTGATAGCAGGCCTGCTGGTGTGCCTAGCAGAGCTTACTCCAGGGATGAAGGACAAGACCTCCATGGGGTTCCAAGACCTTTTGAGAAAGTTTCCAGCTCCTTGACAAAGTTGCTTACTGGTAAAACTTCCACAAGTGGAAACTTGTTGGAAGGAAAGCAGATCCAGGTGTAAATGTTGTGTAAATGTGGGGAGACCTTGTCTGAAAGGCTGTTAAATGGAGGGAAAATTAGAAGAGGGTAAGTAGATGTTTTAGCTTGTCCTCAGTTCCAGGCTGTTTGTACATAGGGAGAGCTGACTGTGAGAAATTGGATACAGAGATAATTTTGCACTTGTGACTGAGTACATTTAATTAAAGTGATTTATTCCTCTTTCTCCCACAAACCTTTAGTATCTTTATGTGTCTGTTAGAGGATCATTAGAGCCGAAGCATAAGATTTATTCCCCCTTTCTCTTTTACTAGAATCAATAAAAATGCCAGATTTCAGATCCAAAACACTGGAGACACGTGAGTGATCATTGATGGGGAAATGGCTCCCACTTGTCTGTTGGACCGAGCAGTTTTTCAGTTCATTTTGATCAGAGATGTTTGGAAGAAACTTTTCTTCTTTGCTGCATGTTTTGGGATTACTTGGAGAGATCATACTGTTTGTAGTTTTTTGGGGTTTTTTTAAGAACTACTCAACTTCATTTTTCAGTGAGATTCTTTTGCACCTGGGTGGTTGTAGTTTAATTTTTTTATTTATTTTTTGCAAAATATCGGGTTTTACTTTGGCCTGTTTGAGGAAGTGTCACCTCACACACAAATATCAGCCTTCAGGCAAAATATCACTTTACTTTCCAAAATCTTGGAGTCAGAAGATGATACTCCTCCAGCCCCAGCTACAAAGCTGCAAGGATTTCAGAATTTTCCTTATATCTGTTTGGTTGACAATTATTTTTCTTCCTACAGTATGGAGGATTTGGATATGAGAAGTCTTCATTCCTAAAAGAAATGTTGGTGAATTTTGTATTGACTTGATTTTGAGGAAATAAAAAAGGCACCAGATACATTTTTATAATAGATTTCTGAATATATTCAAAAGTATTTACAAGTTGGCTTCATACAATGAACTAATAGTGAGAGAATGTCTGAATATTGACCTTGTGTATTTTTTAAGCATTCTGAGAGCAGAGTTTAGTCCATGACTTTAAGGAGCAAAGTAGCTTTGTCTTTTCTAATGTCCTTTTGGATTGTGGAGCAGACTTTCTGTGGCATTACCTTCAGGGAGCTGTGGACTGTAAAATCCAGGTTAGCACTCTCTGGTTTGAGTTTATCAACACAGCCTCCCTTTTTGCTCCTATTTATCTTGCAGGAGGGTGGGAAAAGGAGGAACAGCTCCAGGTGTGCTCAGAACCCACTGGATTAAAGGAGGAACAGCTCCAGGTGTGCTCAGAACTCACTGGATTAAAGGAGGAACAGCTCCAGGTGTGCTCAGAACCCACTGGATTAAACGAAGAACAGCTCCAGGTGTGCCCANCCCACGGGATGAAAGGAGGAACAGCTCCAGGTGTGCTCAGAACCCACTGGATTAAAGGAGGAACAGCTCCAGGTGTGCTCAGAACTCACTGGATTAAAGGAGGAACAGCTCCAGGTGTGCTCAGAACCCACTGAATGAAAAGAAATCCTCCTTATCACCGAGCTGAGTACAATGAAAGCACTCAAAACCCTGCTCAGGTTTTTCCCTGCTTTGGGGTGAGCTGGCTGCCTCTGTGCTGAGCAGCAGCTGTGCCTTTCCCCAAGAGCCCCAGTTTCAGGTCAATCCCCCCCCTCTCTGTACAGCACACAGGAATTCCAGGGTATTCCATCTCTCCAGCCCAGGGTGAGCTGAAATCCATCTGGGCTCTGGCACTTTGGAGCGATACACTGAATAAGGAGCCCTGCGAGGCAATCTCCCTTGGGGGGGAGGTTTGTGTTGGGTTATCACTCAAACTATTTGTAACAGGAACCACAGGGGAAACCCCAGCTTTTCAAAGAACATATTCACTGCAATTCTCTGTGGGTTTCAGCATTGCCTTGAAGGGCAGGGTAAAAGTGATCTTAAAAGCACAGGGCCAAGAGGGAGGCACACAGAAGCATGATTGTGCCCAATAAAATGAGACAAATGTCAACAGCTCCACGCTACACAGGTCAGGGATTTCTGTTGTGATTCTTACATTAGTGAAAAATAAGTGGGGTTTTTTTTTCAGGATGGTGTGCACAAGGTATAGAAAGATTAAATCCCTGGCTACAGTTGCTATTGAAAAATAAATACAAGTGCAGCAAGACAAAGCACTGCTGCATTATCTTATTGTTCACATCCCACAGACAAAAGTACTTCTATCTGTTGATGCTAAAGGTTAGACTCACTCACTGATCTTGGAGGTCTTTTCCAACCTAAATGTTTCTAAAGTTCTGTGTTAAAAGGGATCATGTTATTAGATTTATAGAAGCAAAGAGAATTTGAACAAAAAACAGCTGCTGTTTATCAAATGCTTCCCAAAGTTGTGTTTTGAGGAGGTAAAGAGCAGCTAACAGGAAGTAGAAAAGAGTGCTCTTTCATCTGATAATCCTATTTGAGCCTTGTACTAGCAAACCTGGACACTCTCACTTGAGCAGAGATGCAGAATGCAGGTTTTTATAGCTCTGAAAGGGTGTTTTACTACGGTAGTAACTACTGCAACATATAATTTCTATTTCTTTTTATGAGGGTGATTTTGAATCCTTTTTGTTTGTTGTATTTCCAGCTGTACTCATGCTCTGCCCTTCAGATAGTTATTCCCCAACAGACAAACACATAGCTTGCATATCTGAGTCAACTGTGAATTTTTTGGGAAAAAAACAACAACAAAAAACCTGATTTCTTGCATCAGAAGAACAAGTTCTATTCAAACAAGTTCTATTCGGACAAATGGCTTGGCCTTAGAAATAGGTGGTGTGGCTGCAAATTTGCATTTCTGGCTAACTGGTGATTTCCCACTGGACATAAGGTGTGGAACTGTGGGACAGGGTCTCCATTTGTTACTCTTCTGAGAAAATGCTTTCCCAGAGTTGGTGTATCTGATCAAATCTGAAATGGTTAAGTGTTTTAAAAGACAGAGGTGTCTGCTAAGGAGGGCAGGAGCCTCTTTTGGAAATGGAAAATGTAAAACCCCTCCCTCCTAATTATTGTAATTTTGAAATTAGGAGGCTCTCAGACAAAGATATGAGGATGGGAATAACAGTTCTTTACTAGTATGAAAAACCCAAGGAAAAACAACAACTNGGGCTGTTCTGGATCCCAGATGGATCCAGCTGGGAATGCCTGGCTCCTGCCCTGGGTGCAGCATTTCCCATGGGATGATGGAATTGGATCAGTCCCTGCATGGCCCACGAGCAGAAGATCTGTGCCTGGGCAGGGCTGGGTGGTGGGAGAGATAAAGAGCAGTGCCCCAGCTGGTTCAGAGCTGGGACAGAGCACACAGCCCTGGCACTGCCTGCACTGCCACCCAAAACAGTAAAAAATATTCTTCCAGTCAGTAAAAAATCCTTTGATATTTAAAAAATTTTCTGGGGATTTGGGGAATAAAAAAACTTCTTTGAACGTACAGATTTTATTTTGTGAAATATCAGAGGGCAATAGATGGAAGCTGGCATTGTTCTCATTGAAAGAACCCTGTGATTTTTTTTTTTAAATGCTGTGACTTTGGCTTGTTTCCAAAAATGTTTTTCTATTTCCCATCCATGAAACTATTTTAATCTGTTCCTTAATATACTTTTAAAATTATGTTGGTTCACCATCGTCTTTTTCCCTGGAGGTCACATGTTTTAGCTCTTCTCAGATAGTTAATTATGTCTGTATAGACATTCAGATCATGCTTTCTAGTGTTTGTCATTGTGTGGGAAAATATGGGATCCATAAGTTGTTAACAGAGTAAATTTATGAGAAAAAAAAATTTTTTTCCAACATCTTGGAAAGTGGAGAAGGAATGACTTTGTTTCTCTGGTGAAACTTCTCAGTTTAGTGGTGTAAATGCTCTCCCTAAGTTATTCCTACTGCTTTGAGAAGAAGGATCAATTAAGGACTTGGAAGATTGGGACTTCAGTGACAGAAGCACTTTCCATCAACAAAAATAAACTGGTAATATGATAATCAACATGACAGCCAAATGCAATGAATTGCAAAAGAAATTATTCGTAAAGTAAGTATTCATTGACCTTAAGTCAAACAATTTCTGCTCAGGTTCATGAATACCTTATAAAAATACAGAAGGACTTTGTGACATTTCAGTTTTTTCAGTTGTGAAAGTCAGATGGGTGAGTTCTAAATGGGTTAATTAATGGTTAATGATGAGTTAACTGTGAGTTCTTAACGGTTAAAAGAGAGATTTTTTTTTTTTTTTGGTGTCTGTGTGATAATGCAAATATCAATGGTTTGAAAGGAATCAAGAACATGTTGCTCATACCATGCTCTTCCTCTGTGGATGCTTTGGGGTTACATTTTCTCACAATTTTCTCTGTTTAGTATTTCCAAATATTAAGTGTTTTTCACAAACTGACTGCTGTAATGCAATCAGAAATATGTATTCTGGATTGGTTATTGGAAAAATATAAAAGTGGAATAACATAAAATAGCATATATATGTTTTGCAAGTGCCTTGAAATGAAGCTCATCCTTTCCTTATGCTCAGAAAACATAAAAATGTTTTTTCCCCAGCAGTCTTGAACACAAAGCTATAAAATCATGAATTCTCATAGCCATTTACTGTTAATAATCTTCTATTCAGCTATGTCAGGGAAAAAAACCAAAACAAACCCTTTTTCTACTAGGTGATAATAGCAGAAAATAACCTAACGAGTTCAAAATCAGCTGAAGTGTATTTATTTAAATATAGGTTAATTTTTAGGGGGGAAAAAAGGTGCATTTTGGTCAGGTTGGAAAGTGAAAGGCAATGTGCACGCATGGTGCATCTTTTGGGGTTTGTTTGGCTTTTTTTCCTCTCGTTCATCACAGTTTCTGAATCTGAGCATTAGTTATGTTTATCCTTTAATCCTACTGTCTGGGTTGGTTTATGTAAGATTTATTATGTAGCCAGGGTGGGTAGTTAAATGAAAAACCAAACCTGACCCTCAGTCAGTGCAAGAATACCTACAGATTACTTTGCTTTACACAGACAAGTTAAATTTGTTCTCAATCCATTGTGTAAAGAGTTGGGCTCTGCATTTCCTGAGCCAACAGGAGACTAAAATTTTTGCCAGCTGCATCCATCTTTTTGCAATTCATTCTCTAAAAA
>VWZN01007370.1:0-19741 GCA_013396955.1 Regulus satrapa | reverse complement strand
AAAAAAGGAGAAAAAAAAAAGAAGCTGGGTACATTTTCTACAAAAAAATAGAAACTTCAGATAAAAACTCACTTGTTGGTCATGTTTCAACTGTGCAGTAAAGTAAATAATTGAATGTGCTGCTGGCTGTGTGCAAACCTTACCCAGCAGGAATGTTTTTTGGCCCCTGGTAAACTTTACAGAAAATAATTGATAGATACCAGTAGCACAGGATTTGGGTGAATTAATAGAAGTAATCGCCACCTTGTGAGTGACCCCACATTTTTTGGGACACAAACAGAGTTTCAACATGCATGAATATATTCAATCCCTAAAATAATTTATTTAAAAGTACTTGTTGGTGGTACAGCTTGCTCTGCTAGGGCATGGGAGTTGGAGGATGGCTTCCTGGTGCTTTCCATTGCTTTTTTCCCTTTATTTGATGAATGTGCTGAAGCAGACTGGAAATAACTAGGTTCCCCTAGTTGTCTGGACAGTGACTGAATTAATAGCTGTGGAAATCACAGATGTTTTCACTCCCTGCCTGTTGTATTCTGCACTCATAGGGCAAGTATAGAAAAACTGTAGTGGGCCTGTCCTGATGTGCTGCTGGGAATTGCAGATTAAATTCATCCTGGTTTAAAAGACCTACATGAGGTTTATTAATCTTTAAAATCCCACTTAAATCCTGTTTTAATGTCTTAAGTAGGATTTAAATGATGTCTAGTACAGGCCCTTTGTAAAAAGGGGAGAGAAGTGACCCTGCAGGTCACCAGAAACATAATATTTTGCAATTTCATCAAGCCATATATAACAGGATTCCAGGGCCATCAATGGACTGACCTTTTGTAAGATCTCATATTTTATGAGGAAATATATAATTTCTGCCTCAACAAGAAACCTAAAGGAATTCCAATGATTAAATGACCAAGCTTAGGCTCTTAAACAATGCTTATCGTCATCTCCAAATATTTGGCTGCTCCCTGTGGCTCCCTGCATGTTTATTTAATTTTAAAACCTTTCAGTTTGGTTTAAAATAATGTTTTGGGAGGTTTCTTGTTCCTGGGAGGTTTTTTGGGGGTTTTTTTGTTTTGTTTGTTTGGTTTTTTGTTTGTTTGTTTGTGGGTTTTTTGTTTGTTTGTTTGTTTGGGTTTTTATTCTGCTTGTGAAACATGTCTGCAAGCAAAAGACAAAGTACATTGATTCCAGCATTTCTCCTACAGTTGTAATTTTTTTTTCCAAAGTTGTGTGAAGTAATTTGTGTGAGAAACAAAATGAGGAGTCCTCCTTCCCCCAGCTCACTTGCTTTAGCACCTCTAGCATTGCTTACTGGTTCATTACAAAGCAGGTCTAATTAATTGCCGTCACACTCTTTAAGGTGTGGATGAGTGCAGGTCTAATTAATTTTCCCCCACAGGCAAAATATTTTTACCTAATTATATGTAATTTTCTACATTTTTTGCTCATCATCTTGTACTAACAAACAAATCGGGACATATGTTTGTCAGAAGGAGCATAAACTGACAGAAGAGCAAAATCAGGGGGTGGAAAATGGGGTGGGTTTTTTTAGGCTTTTTAGGCAGAATTCCAAGAATTGGAATGAATTCCAAGCCTGACTTTCTGTACCTGAAACCATTCCCAAAGTAATGAATCAATCTGGAGACATAATTTAAGGAAGAGGGGTTTTAACACAGTGTAGCAGGCCTGCTAGGAAAACTATGATTTGGGAGGGGAAGGCCTCCAAAATAAAAAAAAAAAGTATGTCAGAGGAGGTGGGATATTTTTTTCTCCATTAATTATTCTGCTGAAATGGAAAAATACACATTTAACCAAGTGGTCGCTGAGGCGTTACTTTGGTCAAGGCATAAAATAAGAAGAAGATCAAGTCATTAAATAATTTATTTGTTCCTTGCTAAATGCAGTTGTTTCGTTTTGTTTTTTTTAGTTTTTTTTGGTGGGGGGGAATGTTGGTAGTGATTATTAAAATATGATAGTGATTATTAAAATAGGTGTTTTCCATGGCTGCCTCTGTTTGCTAATTACTCAGAGAAGTGTGCTGCTGATTGTCTCACAAAATCAGGCCGTAAATCGTGGCAGTTTCACATTCCCAGGAGCTCCACGTTCCAAACAGGGGCTGTCACTGGCAATCGAAAGCAATTTGGACTCAGAGGGGTTGCCCTGAATTCCCTCGGTGACAACGAGAACCTGCAGCTGCAATTAGTGGGCAAGCCACCGTGGGAGGCATTTCTGCGAGTAAGCACAGGGTGAAATGTCCTGCCTCTGCCCCCTGAAAATGGACTGACAGCAGAGGGCTGCAGGCAGGGGGTTGATGCAAAATGCAAGTTGTGTTTGTGGGAATAAAATTGTTCTGTTTTCTGGTTTGCCGTAATTTCTCGAGGGCTGTCGTTCTGCTGACCGCTCGTGGACTTGCTGAGATGGTTCTGAAATGCACATCCTGCTTGGCTGGCAAAGCACGTTCAAGAGTTTGCTGTCAGTGATCCTTTGCCAAATGAGAAAGTTGTTTTAATGCTATTTATGCAGGGTTTTCCTTCTGGGTCGAGTACAGTTCCATGATTTCCTTGATGGGAGGGATGGTCACATAGAAAGGGTCCATATTAAATTGAGAGGTGACACCGTGCTACAAGATACTGGAAAACCAGGAACAGCTTGGAAAACTGTTTTGTGAAATGACACTGAGAAAAAGAAAATTATTAAGAAAAAGTGTCAGGTTAGGCCATTAGGAACAGCTAGATGGTTACTCTGAAGAAAAAGTGCATTAAGAATTGCTAGGGCTTCTGGTGGATTGTGATGCAAAATGGTGTTTAACATATTTTTTGGTAAAGATTACAAATAGGGATAGGTAATGTCTCTAGGTAGATGAGTCTCATCTTAGGTAGATGTCTCCTTTGTAGCATATGTAATCTTTCCCTCCATTAAGTGCTCTTAGAGTTTGTTTGAGAGTGCTGTTTCCCGATGTTAGCCTCAAGTAAGTGAGACAGGAGGAGGTTAAACATGAGGAAAGGTCTTTTTCAATGCTAGGAGTTGTGCTGGAACAATTGCCAGGCTGCAGAGCTTCCACTGGAGATCTCCAGAACTTGTTAGATCTTTGCTAGTCAGGTGTGATTTGACTGCACCTGAAAAGAAAAGATGAGGGCAGCCTAACTGAAGTTTTAATCCCTGTCTTCTGTGATTCTGGATGTCATTCAAGTATGAAAACCCTGCTGTGCAGTTCTGTTTTTAGGCATTGTGTGTGCTTAGTGTGTTGATTTGTGATTTTAGCAGGAGGCAAAGTGGGAATCCTGCCTGCATTGCCAAAAGGCATTGATATTTTGACACTTCCATTCAGTAACGCTGCCTGAGAACATTTTTGAGGAATGACAAGCCTACACACCTTAGATTGAATATATATTTACTGACTCTGCACAGTACAGAGTGAACATGAATTTAGTTCGTGGCTCGGTTCATTGTGGTACACGAAGTTCTTTCACAGGTTCTGTGATACCTAAGAACTTGCTAAGGGGATCCTCCACGGCTACACCAACAATCATATTTTCTGGGGTGTGATGTTTGCTTGGGAAAAGTTGGAAGGAAAAACAAAATCAGGTCTGAAGTTGGGATTTTCTTAACACGGTGAAATATATTTCAGATAACTGAGATTCTGAGGAGGGCGTGATTCTGTATCTAATTCTTGTGGTAAGGGAAAGGAAATTTCCTTAAATTTTTGCAGTCTCAAGTGTAAATTTTCAGGCATTTCAACAGAACAGTGCTGAAGTTGTGTCAGGGGAGGTTTGGGCTGGACATCAGCAAAAGGTTCTTCACCCACAGGGTGGCTGGGCACTGGAACGGGCTCCCCAGGGCAGAAGTCACTGCCCCAAGCCTGACAGAGCTCAAGAAATGTTTGGACAAAGCTCTCAGGCTCAGGGTGTGACTCTTGGGGTGTCCTGTGCAGGAGCAAGGGTCAGACTTTGATGATCCTTGGGGCTCCCTTCCAACTCAGGCTGTTCTGTGACTGAAAGTCTCTTCCAGCATCGAGGATTCTGTGAAAGACCATCAAATAAACTGTAGCTTTAAACTGTAATTCCATGCCTCCTGCATAACCCAGGGAAAAATATGCCATCTCAACGAGCTAATTAGACATTGAGGAGCTTCTGAGAGGTTTCCACATCATATCACTAATATCAACCAAGAAACTCAAGCAAAAAATCCTCACAAAGAAAGGACAGAAGGAAGGCCGAGATGAGAAAAACTGCTTGGATGGTAGCTGACCTGTCAGAGCTGTCTCTAGAGCTCTGTCTTGTACCAGGGAAGGGTAAATGCTAAGAAATTGTCTTTAACAAGAAGCCAAAAGCTCTTCCCTGCCTGTGTGTCAGGTTTTTAGGTGGAGTTGCATGAACTAGTTTGTCACTGTGTCCCTACTGCATTCTCCCAAGCTTGTCCATAATCCACACCATGAATTATAGATTATTTTACAGCCATTGTTTTCAAAGAACTCCTTATCCCCTAATAATTACCTGCAGACATGCTGATACATATTGAGTTCTAAAAAAAAAAAAAAAAAAAAAACCTAAAAAAAAAGAAATCCAGCACATGGCTATGACCTGAAGAAAGCAAACCTTTGGACTGCTTTCATCCAGGTTACATGAGGTAATACTTTGCTGCATTATGTCAATTGTTAGGAAGCTTAGGATGACACCATTTCCTAGGGTTTAAATGATTAATTAGAAGCCTGGGTTGAGATGTAAAATTAAATGCTTGTACCAGTACAATCAGCTTTGCTTTTTGCGCTCTGAAACTGTAATGAACTGCTTTGTAAGGCCAGACATTTCCTCTAGCAAAAGTGGAAATTCAGCTGGTATGCAGCACCTTGGCAAGAGATTAAACAAAACCTAATTGCTTAAGTTATATTTGCAAAATAATTCTAAACCACAGGACTGTTTCCCTTTTCATTTTTGCTACAAAATTCAAAGGTCTTTTGAGTGGGTTTTTGGTTCCTCTCACCCCTTTACTTTTATAATATCTGATACATATTTAAAATGTCAAATTTCATCATCTTTCTCACCACTGAGGCGGCCTTGATTTCCAATATGGAAAGCCAAAGGAAAGCAAACTAGGGAAAACTCGTGAAGAAATTTCTTATCACTTATTGAGGCTTATGTTCTCTCTTGCTAATTTCTAATGGGAAAAACCCAATGGGAGCTGCCAGTCATGGGATTTGACCTTTCCTTTCCTTTCCTTTCCTTTCCTTTCCTTTCCTTTCCTTTCCTTTCCTTTCCTTTCCTTTCCTGTCCTTTCCTTTCCTTTCCTTTCCTTTCCTTCCAGAAAAATTTCTAGATTAGGCAATGTAATTTTCAAAGCAAGTATTTTATTTCCCTTATTTTTAAAGGTTTTTTTTTTCAAATTTAAATATACATAATGTGATGTACATCCTTTAGGAGAGCTGGGGCTTGCTCTGGGGCCAAGTCTGTGCTGCTGGGAGCTCTGTTGCACCATTTGCTCTGCGTTTCTGGTGGGGTTTTCTCACCCTGCTCAGAGCCCTGGCATTGATGGTGAGATTTGGATGTCCTGAGCCTCTCTGGGCTCTTGGTGGTTGGAGCATTGGGATGTGATTGCCCCCTGCAAAAGTGCGCTCTGGNGTTTTTTTTTTCAAATTTAAATATACATAATGTGATGTACATCCTTTAGGAGAGCTGGGGCTTGCTCTGGGGCCAAGTCTGTGCTGCTGGGAGCTCTGTTGCACCATTTGCTCTGCGTTTCTGGTGGGGTTTTCTCACCCTGCTCAGAGCCCTGGCATTGATGGTGAGATTTGGATGTCCTGAGCCTCTCTGGGCTCTTAATGGTTGGAGCATTGGGATGTGATTGCCCCCTGCAAAAGTGCGCTCTGGTGGTGGTGGGAATATTCCAAACAGTTTTCTAGGACACAAGCAGGGCTTCTTTTCCCTGCCCAGTGTTTTCAGTGAAACACAACACCAGGAATTCTTGTCATGCTGAGGAAGGGCAGCAAGACAAAAATAAAATCCATCACCGTTTATTCTCTTCCCAAAATCCCCCCAGCAGTAAAGGAACCTAGCCAAAGGCTTTTTTACAATTACTAGCTTTTTTCAATGTTAAAAGCTATCTTGAGATTCCAGGCAAGTCTCATTCAAATGCAATATTAAACCACACTAGAGTGTCTGTTTGAGTTTAAATAACCACAGAGGTAGCACACCAGAAGGTTTACACTACAGAAAGAGTGATTTTTTTTTTTTTAACAAGTAGTAGTTAATTTAAATGAATAGTTTTTACCAAACTGCCCCAGAGAAATTATCACTAACAATTAAATATACTTTGTGCTAGTAAATACATTTTCAAATATCAAAACGTTATTTAGCTGACAGTCTTGCTTCATTTAGTGGTTCTTGATGAATTCATCAGCTAAATTAAGCTTCATTAACTGATTCTTGCAGTATCATTCAGAAATGTTATAATTATTTCTCTTTTAAATAGAGGAAAACCAAGGTAGACAATTCAGGTGGTTTGCTGATGGCCATGTTCAGAATTTGCTCCATAAACAAAATTGAAGGTTGGGTTCCCACGGCTCTTCCTCTGGTATTAAATCCACTAGCCTTGATTTGATACCTATTTCAAACAAACAAACAAAAACAGCAAAGGAAAACCCCACCACGGAGACACATCACAACAAACAGACAAAACCCAAACATACTCCACAGAAAAACCCCAACCAAGCCAACCAGCCTTCAATCTTGCTTTACAAAATCATCAGTTTCTGTACTGGCTACTCTAACGATATCTGAAAATTATTCCAATTAAATATATTTTAGGAAAGTCTCTGAAACCCAATAGAAATTAAACCAATAAACTTTTGGGTTTCAGGCCTATGTTTATTAGTTCATGGCTTTCCCATTTGTTGACCCTATAAGTGTTAGGTAGTGTTAGGCATGTTTTACACCTGGTTTTTAGGCTGGAAATGTACCACCTTTTCAGGAATATTTCTGTAAAGTATGCATTTTAACCTTTCCCAAGTCATCACAGTAGTGAATCCAATTTATTTCCAGATTTTTAAAACCCCCTGTGGCTGGATAAAAATGCAGAACTCGCCTCCCCTTGAGCGGAATGACCTGCAGAACTGGTCGTGTGGAAGAGCTGAGAAACATCATCCTAGATTTGATTTCCCCTACCACCCCTTTTCAGATTTCCAGCTTGCTGTAAAAAGAGGACAGGACTGAACTTGTGCAGACAGGCTGATGCCTTTGAGTGGGGCAGAGAAGCACGGGGAGAAAAGAAAGATGGATAGGATTTCTCTGGTTCTTGCGTAAGTGCATCGGTCCCTGGGCAAGCTGGGCCAGGGGAGCAAAGCTGGAATGCTCCTCCTGCTCAGCCAGCAGGGTCAGGATTAAAAGCAGAATTTAAACCACAAATCGAGACTAATTCTGTCCTTATTTAGTGACTTATATTGCTGTTTTCTAGAGCAGGGGGAGGCAGCAGCCTTTCAAAGCCATTTGACTCCAAACTCAAATATAGGAATCAGACTCTGTCTTGGAGGACAGCACCACAGCAAGGTGTTGGTGGTTTCATTGCTGCTGCTAAGTTGGATTACGTGAAGCAGCTGTGAGTACAGAGAACCAGTACTCAGTACATGCAACAAATTATTCTACCTACGATTCATATTTTATAAGGCAGATAACGAATACTCCACAGAAAATAATGACCCTTTCTTCTCCTGACCAGTGCTGCCAGTTGAATATTCCCCATGTTGCCTGAAGCTGCTCTTGCTCCAGCTGTTTACATGTAAATAATTTATATTCTTTGTTATTAGTGGAGTTGGAGAGGGGGGGGAAGGGACAGGTAAGGAAGACATCAAACTTGTTTTCTTCTAAGTGGGAAGGAATTTTACTGTTCTTGGAGCCCTGGGGTTTGATACTTTTACAGTGTTGACATCTCCAGGTTTCGACACTGCCCTTCTTATCAGGATGTTTTGCTTCAACACAGATGATCTGGAAAAGTCTAGCACTTTGTAAGAAGCCATCTGAAAGAATATTAAATATTTAAAGGCTTTGTAGCCTTTTAGATTGGGGAAACACACCTGCTCTGGTTCTAGTAGAGTGCTTCTCGCTCCATCAGATCTTTGCCAGTGCTTGTTTCCAATGAAGGGAATGAGAACTTAAGTACCATAGAGAACCACATAAGTTACCAATATCCCTTTGTGTGGAGTTATTCCAGTGATTAATATTAATATGTTCCCCTTAAACCTTCTATAAAGGCACTTGGCAGACCTCAGATCCTCTGACTCGTATAGCTAAGAATGAAAAATGAGAATACCAAAGATATGAAGTGTTTCCTCACACCTGATATCATGACTAGCAACATTCTAATTGTTACGAGACATCATAATTATTACTGCAGCCAGGATGGATGCAGCATTCCTAATCCAAAGGAGCTAAATGTCTGCAGACACAAGTGCCAAGGTTTAAATTGCTCTGGGTGTTATGGAATAATGTTTTATGTGTTAGGAGTCGTGATGTGAACTTAGAAATTCTGCAGACTTCAGCAACAGAGCTGTCTGCACCAAGGCAGGAATATTGAAATCTATAAGGGATGTCAGTGTTCTGGAGGAAAAAAAAATATAGTAAAGTGCACTTGTTCAGCCTCACTGCTGCTTTAGCTCTCTAAAATTCTGAAGCAACCTGAAAAATTGCAGGTTACTAATTGTCTGTATTTTTGTTCGCTGTGTTTCCACAGCGTCTGACACTTGATCTTCAAAGGTGTTGGATTTCAGGTGCTCTGCTCTTAGGTGAAATCACACTGCTTTCATCTCCTGTTACTTCCATGATAGATAGATAGATAGATAGATAGATAGATAGATAGATAGATAGATAGATAGATAGATAGATAGATATACAGGGATGCCTCTTGCATGGCACTATGGTTGAAATGCTTCAAGCAGCTGATGTTTTCCACCTGACTGGAACTGGGCTTTTACTTGTGCTCTTACTGTGCAGTTCTGACTTTATGGAAAAGGAATAGATTATTGTTGTCCTGGTTCTGGTTTCTGCTGTTAAAGCCAGGCTTGCAGTACCAAACTGAAACCAAAAAAAGTTTTCTTTAAGCACCTGCTTGGAGGCCCAGATTACGAAGTGGTATTAGGTATCCCAGGAACACCTGGAGGTACTGCAAGAGCTGATTCAGATGCCCTTAAATCTGACAAGTTGAATTTGCTCTGTTGAAGGCCTTGAAGAAGAGCTGTCAATCCTTTAAGTCTGACTGGATTGACTTGGAGGGCTGTGAAGATCACATGTAAAAGGCAAATAAGTACAAAGATATTACAGTTTAACTCTAGGGATGAATTGCTTCAACAGATCTAGTTACAAATGCAGGTTTCTTCTACCCCTCCCCATTATTTTTGAAGATTGTAGTTCTCAGCAGTGGGAGGTTAAAAGCAGAGCCTGTATTTTTCTTCTTCATGCTGAGGGCATTTTTGTTTGTTTTAATGGCTTGTGTATTACACCTGAGCTGTTTTTCCAGAATAAGTTTGGAGGATGCCTCTTGCAGAGGAACTATAACTTAGCCATCTTTGCATATTTATGGACAGGAATCCTTTCAACGCCTTCAGAGCAGTTAGGATGAGTTGATAAATGACGTCTGCCTAAAGTTTACTCTTGCTTGAATGTTTATTGAAAGGAGCAAGCGGAAGGGGGATTATCAGGCACTCTATTGACCTTAAAGCCCGTAAAAGCAGGAGTGTGGCACAGAGAGCAGCAGGGCTTTGCAGCTGGCTCACAGTGGGGAGCTGCTCTGGGCTTCTATTTAAGCTCCTTAGGTGGCCACTTACAAAATAATATCACCAGCCTTCTGCCCCGTGAGTGCCTGGGCTTTGTCCCCTCCTCACTCAGCTTTTAGGGCAACAAAAGGCAAAGGAAGACATGGAAACCCCTTGGTGTGCCCCTGGTGACCAGATGGAGCTTCCCCACTTCCACCTTTGTGCCTGGGCTCTCTTTTAGGAAACCCTGGCCACCCTCAGAGCCCCAGCAGCGAGAGGATGGAGAGGAAAAACCAGGAATGTCAGCTTGGAGAAAGGGATTGCTCTCATCTCTGCCGATGGGCGTGCGCACGCGGGAGTGTTGGACCCTCCCTGACCTACCAAAGCCAGGCTCTGGCATCCTTGAATCCCTTCCATTAGCTTTGAATAGCAAAACCACGGCTAAAGAACAAAAGGGGATCTTAAAAGGAAACAAATCATGAAAGTGCTGCCACGAATCTGTTCGAATTGAATCTCTGAATCTGTTTGGATTGAATCCAGGAGTGCCACGAAGTTATTTTGCGTGTTTGTTTATGATTTGCCCTCCTAGCGCTGGTAGCATTTTTCACAGGTTTTTCATGGAGGCAGAAAAGTTTTGGTTTCTGTAAAATGTCTCTTGAAAGCTGTAAAATGTCTCAAAAGCTCCAGGCACTTTGTGTCCTTGGTCTAGGAGGTGGGAGCAGGAAAAGGGAAACACTTGTGTCATTGTCTTAATTGAATAAAGTACAAAAATCATGGATGAGCAAGGGAAATAGGGGAGATTTTTCCAGCATTTTAATTTTAATAATCACACTCTAGTGTCATTAGAAAAAAAATTATTATTATTATTATTATGCAGCTGAGATTCTGGTTTGATTTTATTCACAGAATATTATCTTCAGAGTGAGGAGACTTGGAAGAAAATTTTAATCTCCTTGCTTGCTTATGTGTCTTGGAAAAAAAAAAAAGCCATTAATTTTAGGGAAGAGATACCAACTTCAGTTTGTTCTTTCTCACATAAAAATAAATGTGGTGATTGTTCTGTGGAAAATATGTCTTTGGCCAGATGTTGTGTTTCCAGTTCAAGATTTTGGAGGCAGTCTTGCCTGCATAAGAACTGTAGAATTTTGATTGGTGTTTAAAGCATTGCTATATATATATATATATATATATATAAATTGTCCTGCTTGCATGCAAAGCTTATGATTGATTCATTGTCTTTGCTCCAAGTAGGTCATCTGTTCAAATATCATTCCAGAAATGGAGGTCTTTGTTATTTAATATATTATTCATTTTGCTTCTCCAAGAGCAAATATCTCACTCACATAACTCATGCAAAAAGATAGAAAATAGGGGGTTATTCTTCTGATCCAGTGTTTTGAGTCAATTCTAGTGAAGATAATTTCATAACAACATCATTCTGCAATATTTTAAATTAGGATAAGAAAACCAGACCTTGGCCTTAATTTTAAAGAGAAACAAACATGAACACTAATTATGGAGTGTCTACAAAAACTCAATTTCTTTATATCAAGAGGTCCTCTCTGTCCACAGCAGTCCCATTCTCCACCTATTTAAATCAAGTACTCCAATCGTTATGCTGTGAGTTATATCTAATTAGAGACCTGACGTGTGACCTCTGACAAAACTCCAGATATTTTAAAAATTATAGTAGAGAAAACACAAAATGACCTGTATGTCCTCCTCTGTTTCAGTCGGATGAATTAAATTAATATTAAAAACTCATATATGCTTCACTTTCTAAGGGACGAGTCCATTTTGAAATAGCTCACTAAGATGTAGTTACGAGCCTGGTGTCTTCACTGGTGTTAATATCCCAATGCTGATCTCAGGTTGTTGTTTATACCCGGGTGCAGAGCAGGAAGGATCAGCAGAAACTGGCACAGGCCCACAAACAAAAGTGCCTGCATTTCTTGTTTCTCCTCCAGGGAAAGGTGCAGGGCTGGTTGGCTGGGGGCAGGAGGAGTGTCAGATGCAGGCTCTGTTATCTCCAAAGCAACCTCCTCCAGTGGGTTGCTGGTTCATCAGCACCGTGGCATTCCTGTGCTGTTGCAGTGATAAAAGCTCAGCCCACTCCCACCCGCTGCCCGCAGAGGGTTTTGCTTTGCAGATCCTTCGGAGTTATTGTCAGGGGATGCATCTGGGGGAGGGCTCACCAAAGGAAACCCATCCTGGGCATTTTCTGGTTCTCTGCAGGAAGCAGAGATCTCTTCAGTGGCCAGGGCTACTGAGTGACCCTGGGCACCTCTCTGTGCCGCTCTTCCAGCAGCCAGAAGGAGAGGAAGAGTTTGGCAGAGTCCGTGCTGAGGAGAGCTGAGAGCAGTGGGTGCTGGTTTTACTGCAGCTCTTCCCCCACAGGCAGGCACAGGCAGTGGTGATGGGACTGACTTCACAGGTGAGCAGTGTTGGACAGAGGTGGGTTTCAAGTAGAAGCACTACAAAATAATACAGATCTGGTTTGGGGGGTTTTTTTTCCATTATAAAACTCTGCTTTTAAGTTCATTCTCCTAGCTCTTCCTCAGTGACAGGGCTGCAGAGCCATAGGTAGGAACACTGCACAGTTGCTGTTTGCAGTGTTACCAAGAAAATGCTGTGAAATATGAAAGACTGAGAAGAGCTGCATGAAATGTTATCATCATTCATGTTGATCATCATTTATCATCATTCTGTCGTTCAAAATGACTGGGTCTGACACTGGTCTCTTCCACGGGCTACACTAGGACAGGTGAATCCTGTAAGACCTCTCGCTTTATCTCAGCTCCAAATTTTTTGCCAGATTTTGTATTTGTGGCAGAGATTTTCTTTCCTATCTCTTCCAATCCCTGCTGCTAAATAATGAAGGCTATTGACAGAAATCTTTTGTTACAATGGGCAGAACTTCACTGCTGATCTGCACGCCGAGATGTGCCACGGCTTCCCTTCAGCACTTGATTGCCTAAATTACAAAACATGAAACCCACAGAGCTGGGGAGGATGCACTATTCTGCTAGAGAAGCGTTGGCTGGAGTCAGAAGCATGTTTTTAGACTAATCTTTGCTTGTGGGTGAGCGATTGTGACAATGCAGTGGCCTTCCTGAGGTAGCCAACAAGTATTTCATGGTGCTGTTTATGAGATCCTCACTGCTCTACAGCCAACATGACATTCGTTCTCTTTGGGAGGGCTTCCACTCCTCTCTGAATGACCATCCCTTCTCTACAGCTGCTAAAAAATGGGGCATCAACAGCAGGAAATTATCTATAGACTCAGTCAGCACAACTCCACCAATTTTAGCAAATATTGCAAGTAAAATGCCATTCAGTGTCCTAATGACTCTTCACCTGCTAGTGAAGTTGCTGCAAACACCATTCTTATCTTGAGCTTCTCTTACATTAAGGAAAGTTCTTTAGCGTGCAAAAACGATGCATGAATTATACAGTCAATGTTGTGTCTATAATTCCAAATTTCCTGTTTCACGCTGAGCTTTTGTTGTATCTTTGTATTCATGTGTGCCATTTAATGCTTTATTGAGCAATATTAAAATGCCAGAACCATCCAACAATACAAATCAGTTAGCAGAGGCAGCCAGAGCCTGTTCACATTTCACTGGAACCAAGCATTTCCCAGCTTGTCTTTGCTACCAGTGGCCTGTGGGGCTTTCAAGTTCTCTATTGCACCTATTGCTATTTGTATTTGACTGATACATGAGGGAACACCAAATTTAGCATAATTGTGGGTGAAAAATCTCAGACCAAAGTAGAAAAGACTGTTTGTGTTCTCTCATTTTTTGCTCTTGAGGTGTTTGCATGTGTTTCTTGGTGTTCCTGCTAATTGCTCTTTCCTGTGTTCCTCCAGATGGACAGGCTTTGTTTCACACAAAATTAGTAAAATTAAAATACCAAAATCAGCCACTATTTCCAGTTTTGTCACTATTTCTCAGGAGCTGATCAATAAACAAGGGGAAGCTTATATCCAAAGAATATTTCTACTTCTAATAAAATACTGATTCTTTCAGGGGTTTAAACCAAACGCTTGGGACCGGTCCGTGAAAACATCTCACGACAACCAAAATCACCGAATTGATTTCCTGCTTCATTTCACACAGCCATGAGCCTCACAACATCCCTGACTGTGACATCTCCATCGCTATTCCCATTTAACCTCAGCCAAGGGTTTGTCACAATGGAGCAGCTGAAGCAGACTTTATCTACGTGATTCTTGCCACCATCGGGGCCACCAGAGCCACGTTCCTCCCCTTGATGGGAAGTGCATCCCTTGTAATAATCGGGCCAGCACAAGAACAATGTACATACTGTGGCCCGACAAAGACCCCTTTCATCAGACTCTGATATTGGGCATTTCACTGTGCTGAAAGGGTTAAAAAGTAGCTGTTTGTTTCCTGCTGTAGAAACAAATCAGAAATTTCTTGCTCAAAAAATTATTAGTTTTTTTTTTTTTCTCTAAATCTCTCAAAAAAACCCAAACCTTTAACGCTTTTTGCCAATCTGGGGTTCTTTTTTTTTGTTTGGTTTGTTTTGTATTTCAAATGAAATAATTTGGTCAGAATTTTGGCAAAATTAGCAGAACTAATGTTTCAGAATTTGTAGTTGTGTTCTGAATATAACAGGACTTTTATTTCTTTTGCACGTTGCTTGGCATTCTCATTTATTCATCCCTTTTGTTTTTCCCCAGTTTCTTCCATTACAGCTACAGCCATTTGTCACCTGTTTATTTCCAGAATCTGCAGAAATTCCAGGCCAAAATGTTATCAATTGTGTTTTTCCCAACATCACGGTACAAGAAGTTATTCCAACATATCCATTTTTTTCTTACACTCAAGGTGAAAAGGAGATTTTTGCTGTGTGCTGGATGCTGCAGCAGGGAAGTTCTGAGCAGCACTGAATGAATTCATCTTGGGAGGTTTTAGGGGTCTTATCCTGAAATCTGGGCTTGCTCTTGGAGAATGTTTTCCTGGGTTTCCTGGATTCTGACCAGCATTTCTTTTTTCTTTATTTTGGGGGGCTGACAAATGACACAGATGAAGAGTGGCACTTTTTTTTTCTCTGGCTCTCTACCATGCATCTTCTTTTTTTTTTTTCTTTTAGTTATGAAACTCCCCAACTGCAGAGTGCCTTAATTGGGTAAACATTGATTTCACATACCTCTAATGCTGCAGATGAAAACATTCACTTTTTTCGGATTTTGGGGGTTTTGGGGTTTGGGGTTTTTTTGTTTTGTTTTGTTTTTGGGTTGTTTTTGGGTTTTTTTAGAGTCTTGGAAATGATTTTGTGGGAAGATATCCAGTTCCAGGGTGTGAAGGAGTTCATTCAGTGCAAAGAAGTAATTTTTGTTGTTGTTGTTTTTTGTTTTTTTCTTAACAGCCATACAAAGAGTGAGTAATGAGGGGAAACGTATGGCTCCAGTAAGGAATCTAGGACACTGTCTGCTGCTCTTAAATTATCTCAGCAACCACTCATCTCTGTTCTTCATTCTGTTTTTCCTGTTTTTCCATTTGACAATGCCTTGCTCATTCAAGGAACTCCATTAAGATTGCATTGCTTCAATTTCTGGTATCCACGACTTCTCTTTACCAGGTTTGTCTTGTCTATGCAAGCATCTTAAATAGATGAAAAATATAACTGTGGGCAGAAACTACCATTTGAAATGATCTGATACAAATGGATTTAAAATATTGCATCAGTGACTTCCAAAGCACAGCAAACAGCCATTTTTGTGACAATGGTGTAAATCCAGATAAATACATCCTCCAGGTTCGGAAGAGAGTTTCTGTGTCCAAGGCTTTAGTTTTTTCTAGGACTGATTTGTTCTATGTTTGGGAAACACTCAGGCAGAATTTGCTCTGATCTGGAAAATGAGGTGCACGAAATCTGGGTGTGTAATATCTAAAATGCTTTGTAATTAATACTCGATACAATCAATCAAAGCAGTCTGAAAGCAAGATAAAATCAGGCACACTATGGCAAAACACTGATCTCAGGATGAGAGTTATTTCAAGCCCTCAGTTTCGTAAGGTTTTAAACGGGAGTTGGGGGAGGGAATGAATTGTCCAAGCTTTGGATCTCTTCTAGAAGCAATTTTTTCAAGCAGGTCTGTTTGTGAATTCTATCTGCTGGAAGCTGATCTTCATTACACCGCTGCTGTATCAGCCAGATTGTCCCAGGGTCTGAATGTCAGCTCAGAGCCCTGTGCAGGGCATCGCTGCCTCTGTACCTGCCTCATTGTAGTGGTTGAAAGGATGCTTGTCTGTTTAAAATCCTTTCCCTTGCTCCCCTATTCAGGATCATCTTGTCCTTCTGCCATGTCAGATGGTAAGATTTCAGTTCCTGGCCATTACCAAATGAAAGGTATTCAGACAGGCTGTGGACAGTTACCAAGCAGAGAAACAATGAAATATCTGTTCTCTGGGTGGGAGCAAAGGGATTCATCCTCTTCCCTTTGTCAACTGGAGAAACACACTAAGCTCTTGCAATTCAAATTTTGTGTTTTCTCCTTTGTCACTAATCTCTTAAGGATGGCAAGAAAGAAGCTTGCTAGAGAGTTCATCTACGTGGCTGTGTCATTCAGACTGAGTAATAAATCTTTTGAGCCTGTTAACATATTTGTTTATGGGCATTAATGAAAGAGTACTACAAAGGAATAAAACCCCCTTTTGATTTCCAGCATACAAATCCTTGAGAGGAAAAGCACTGAACCTATTGCAAGAAATTGGGTAATATTGTGATTGAGACATATCTTATTCAAAATGTCTTTTAAATTTTTTTGGGGGGGTGATTTTTAGATTTGTGTGGGCCTGAAACTGTACTCAGTAACAACTTTGCTATTGACTTCAGATTAGTACCAGTAACTATTAGAGCAGATAATTAGATTTGATGGTGTTACTAAACTAGGAGAAGTTCAATGAGTGAAATACACCTCTGAAGTTTTCAACAGATTAAAAAAAATAGAAAGTAATACCTCATAATACCCATATTTTATTATGGCTGCTAAGCAGAGCTAAAGGATAAGCACTGAGTCCATTAGTGGTACCTAACCCTTAACCAGACTTTTACAAAACAAATCAGAGGAAAGAAATGCAATATATCAAAAAAAACCCAAAAAACTCTTCTGTTGTAAGCAGAACACTTTCTTGCCCTAAACATTTTGTGGGCTTCCTTATTGTGGTCACATTGTTGGAACTCTTCTATTTCTATTTCTATGACTATAACAAGCACGGGACAGGACTGCTGGTGGGCATTCGGTGAACTTTATTTCCAGCATCAGTTTCAAGAAAGGAAGAGACAAAAGAGATGTTGATAGCTCTTGCTCAGAATGCAGCAGACAAAATTTTCTTTGTTTACAAGGTTTTTAAAAATATTTTTAGCCAATAACATAGTGTGAAAAGCTTACAGATGTTTGCTGAAGCGAATCAGCAAAGTTGCATGTATTTTCTGCTTTGAACCATGTTTACTTGTAATAGCTTGAAATAATGGATAAGGGCTTATTATTAAACTCAAATAATTTTACTATCTTGCTTAATATTTTCTTAAAGCTAATCTCTTACACCGTGCTTAGCTTTATCACTGCTTGTTCTTGACTTTTTTTTTCTTACTTTCTGGTGTTTTTCCCGTTTTGAGATTTGCTTTCACACAGCCTTTTAGGAGTTTCATTCCTTTCCTATTTCCCATATCACATCACTTGGCTAGATTGTGGCTTATGTAAGCTGAACTTACACTAATTAACTGTCTTAATTTTGCATTCAGCAAAGCATATTGGCCTCGCTGAATCGTGCAGTGCAACTCGATGCCCTTAGAGGTGCTCCCAGCAACCTCCAGGTAACCTGAGAGTTGCTTTTCTTTTCCCCCCATAAGACTTGGTGCAATTAATTCTGGATCCCTCGGAGGATGGCAGCTCCAAGGCTCCCTTTAGCACGTGGGCAGATCTCTCCTGGCACCTCTGCTCGGAGTGATTTGGAGGTGTCACTCTCAATCCATCAGTCCTATAAAATATTGGCTGTTTTCATGCCCTGACAGCCTTTAAGGGGTTTTACCTGCAGAAACCTTGTTGGTTTAGTGAAGGGCGGTTTTATTTGGTTTATTTGGTTTTATTGGAAGGAGGCGAGGTGCAGAATTCTGGGGGCACGGGGCAGTGAGTGAGGGCACCTGGAGCCCGGGATAGAGCCCACCCCAGTGCTCAGCCCCTGTGCACAGCCCTTGGGAAGAGCCATGAGGAAGCCCTGCATGAGGGGTGTGTGTAAAACCACACCTCAGGGCGTGTGAGTGGGAGAGCAGGAGCAGTCCCAGCTTTGAAGTCTCATCCAGCAAGCAGGTTACCCAGGTTTAGGGCCCTCCTTTGCCCGAGGGGATCCAAACCCACTGCTCCCACCTCCTTCTGGAGATCCTTCATCTCTGTGCCACAGGCTGCTCCTGGGTGGCAGTCACCTCCACCCCTCCTGCTGAAGCTGTGCCCACACGAGGTCCTCCAGGAAAAGCATCCTGACCTCTCCCTTCTGCCAGGCCTTCAGCGAGGACCGGGAGCTGCCCTGTGCTTCTGCTCCTTGTGGCTGCCCATATCCCAGTGTCCTGGAGGAGGTAGCTGGAGTTGGCCTGGGAGGAGCTGTAGCATGGCAGCTGGACATGGAAAAACTGTGGGGGGAAAAAACCATGTAGTGGCAGCACAGCCTTTTTTTTTCTTTTTTTTTTTTTTTTTAGTTTTCAGTGAAAAAGATGTGAGACAAACAGAACTTCTCCCCTTCCCAAGGTCTCAGAAGAATGAGCATTTCGTGTGAAGCATCTATGCAAACAAAGCCTTTTGAGTTTTTCAGCCTATTTTATCCACACAGAGACCTGGCTTTGAGTGCCTTGTTGTTCAAGTGGAACCCTACAATCTCAGTCTATTAATGCCAGTATGGGAAAGGAAATGCATCCAGGACTTTGTTCTGAGCACAGAGTTAATGTAGGTCTGAATACTGGATGCTTTGGGCAGGGTACTGGGTGAAAACTCATGCCAGTAAAATTGGCTAAAGCGTGACATTTAACTCATGGTACAGCTGTCCTGGCAGATATTATACACCTGTTAGGCTTTTCCTGTGAAGATGTAAGAGTGCTATACAAACAATAATTTATTTGAACTTTCCTGTGGCCAGAGAAATTTCAAACTGCAGCTTTTTAAGAAATAAAAGCAGTAAGGTGTATATTTCTCTAGCAAGTAGTTCAAACATATAACCTTAATGACACCATAGTTCTATTTTTGTTCATATTGAAAAGAAGTAGATACAGAAAGGGATTTTTTTCCCCCCCTTCACAACCATCCTCTTAAAATCAGAAGTTAGCAGTTAATTGTGGAACATTCTGTCTGATTTCTATTGGCAAGAGCCACATATTTTTTGTACAAGTTGCATCTAATTCACTGCGGGGCCTATGAGGGGGTATCCAGCCTTTTCCCCGGTTGGGAGCGCAGAGTAACACAATAAAATGCTTTATAAAAGGAGTGTTGTTCCTTCTTGAGCTTTTCTTGCTGTTGCTTCTCTCAAGCCCTAGAAGCTCCTGTATAATCCTCAGGGATGTTTTGCATAGCCCTGTAAGCACAGCCCTGTTTGCATGGCTAGGGCTCATCTGTGCATGGCAGGGATGCAAATGCTCAAAATGAGAATGTGTTTTGATCGTAAGATCAAAGTGTGTCTGGTGTAGGGCAACTAAAGTAGCTGGTATGCAAACCCACTGTCACAAGGATCTCACCCAATGGCCAAGGACTGATTCCCTGGCTGTGCCCAGGGAGGGGAAAGGCAGGGCTTGTTCTCATAGCAAACTGTGGGGAGAGGCTGCTTTTTCCTTTTTTTTTTTTTTTTTTTCTCATTGGAGATGAGTTTATTGATGATCTCTAGTGGGTAATGAGAAATGTAAAAGTTTCTTGATGTTAATTGATAAAAATACCTTGGCTAGACTATTGGGAAAAGCCAACTTAAGTGGCTTGCACATCCAGCTCTTCTCAGCTCC
>VWZN01007369.1:827529-840161 GCA_013396955.1 Regulus satrapa | reverse complement strand
TCTGGTCTTTCTTCTTGAATTGTTTGTGAAATGGGCCTAGATATGCATCACAGGGAGCCTGGATTATTAACTGACTATGTTTATCTCAGATATATCTTCTTAATAGAGATTCTCTTTTGTGATTCTGTTCTAGTCATAGTACAGATTGCAGCAGATTTGATACCTTCATATTTAGACTTTGTTACTACCAGAACTAGTATTGGAATTATTCCAAATTTGATACAATAAACTTCATTGCCTTAAAAATAGGAAGAAGAGTTCCTCTGATTTGGGAAAATTTGGCCTGCTTATATACAAGGCAAGTAAATACTGCTTGTATATCAAATATTCTATCATAATTCTACGGTCATATGTGGATTACCTGTAAAAGTCTTTCTTTCTCTTCTCCACCATTCCAGAAAAGTCTGAGACTGCAATGATCTGTGTTTTCCTTTGCTGTGACATGTCTTGCCTGGAAATCCAAAGCAGCAGCTTTGAGGCACTTGCAGGAATTTTGAAGATTAGAGACTTGCTGTTTCTGCAGTTTTCATGTTCCTTTGAATAATTACTGAAGTTAATTATAAGTTTTTACAGACTTATCCCCCCCAAAGAAAATACTTACAGCTTGAGCAACTAATATTATGTGCCCTTGGAAATGAAGTCTTGTAGTAAAATAGACATTTGTGGTTGCCTAAGGTTTACTGAAAATTCCTTAAATCTAGGTTGCCTTCAGAATTACTGATTTCTGGGTGATTGTAATGCTATGCAAAGAACCTCAGGTTATGTTGACAATTAGAGTAACTTTTCCACGTGTGTGACACTCATTTCCCCTTTGTCAGAAAATGCTGAGTTTAAGCTTACGTTACACAACAGTGGGATTTTTTTCCACTAAATGCATACATAAATGCACATTTTTTTTCTCAATGGTTGTCTCCAGTAGTCTTGGATGATGGCACACGATTTGCAATAGGTGAACTCCCATAGTTCAAGATGAGATACTAGGGTGGAGTTGCTACAGAACACCTGACACAGGAACTGAATAGGCAGCTTTTTTTCCACAAGTCAAGCCATAACTTTTTTTTCCACTGGTCACACAATCCAGGATATTTCTATGGCAAAGAAGAAATTAATAAAAGGTTATTACTACCCAGAATTCTATCTGTAGTTTGATGCTGATAAGTGGAGAGATGGCATAGCCCAGAATTTTTGTTTAAACCCCAGTAGTACTAATACTACAGACAGTCAAATTTCATGTGTGGATTTCATGGACAAAAGTGATTTTTTTTTTTTAGTAAAAAAAAAAATAGTAGTTTTTAGCTACTTAGTTTAAATAAATAGCTGAAACACCTTTCAGATCTTTTCTCTGACCTTGAAATAATCCATAGAATTTGCACACAGTGAATATGACCCTGAGGTTAAATTACCTTTAAACTAAATTGTTCATCTGCTTTATTAAAGAAAGATAAACTGTTTCATTTTGTACTAGAGTTAATAAAATAATGTGCTAACTCTGGAGAGCCGTTTGTTTCTCTGAAATGACAGCTTTATGTTTGGACATAAGATACTGGTGCTGGTTTGTGTCACACCTGCTTTTGCTGGCTGTTACCTTTACAGACATTAGTTACTAATTCATTTTAAAGTATTAAAAAAAGGTTAAAAATAAAGATGAGTTAATCTGCCTATTTTACACGGAATAATACTAAATTTCAATTAGATTTTTATTTTAATAGGATAGTAATAATTTTATTTTTAGCTATGCATGCATGGTTAAATATCTACTGAGTTCTCATTTACTAATCTTACTGGAATATGGTGAGTCATTCAGCAGACACCATGTAAAGTCAGTACTGCCAATTTTCAAGCAGAGGTTTCTTTAAAAATACACAGCAGAATACCCTCATCTATTCTTTTGACATTGGTGCAGAAAAGTATAATTCAGTTGCCAAAATGCTGGTTAAAACTACAATTAGAGATTCATATGATGATGGCATTTATGAGCTGCAAGTGTTTGCAGTATATGTGTGAAATAATGTAAATGCTGTATAAGAGCGCAGCAGAGAACAAAGCCTGAGCCAAAGAGTTTATGATTTAATGTTCTGAAACTTCTTTTTGTTGAATATCTGCATCATGAATTCAAAACTTCTTGCAATGATACTCCTTAAATATAATTTACCACTGAACAGGGTAGCAATTAGAATGGCAGGAGGAAGCATGTGAACAATAAAAAAGACAAATAACAAATAAACATAATAGATTCAAACTTCATGAGTGGCAAGTATAAAACTTAGGTAACAAAACTTAGCAAAGTCTAAGAAAATCATGCTTTTTCTCCCTCTTCTGTATGTTGCTGTAAATGTGGGACGACTCTACAGCAGCTTGGAGGTAGAGAAGGTTCAGTGCTCATCTCTGTGGCTTTTGTAGAGCTTTACCTAGACCCTAATTAAATGGTAGAATGCAATAAATTACAAGACAAATATACACCTTGTGCTCTGGAAATGGTGGATAACCTTTATGGCGTCTGAAAATCTGTCACAGTTTGTGTGGGTGCTGTGGAAATGGTGGATAACATTTATGGCCTCTGAAAATCTGTCACAGTTTGTGTGGGTGCTGTGGAAATGGTGGATAACATTTATGGCCTCTGAAAATCTGTCACAGTTTGTGTGGGTGCTGTGGTACCTCGCTGTAGGCCAGGTGTGGTTGGGGTGCTGACACACCCAGCAGCAGAGCAGGAGCAGAGAGCTCACACTGGAATCAGCATAAGGGCCACACATCCAGCTGGGTTTGCCGGAGGCTGGACTGTCAACTGAGGAAAAGACTGAGGGTTGGCTGTAGCACTGTTGTCCAGAGCAAATTGAGACCATATCAGCCTTTCTGACATTTTGTTTCCTCAGATGAAGAATGACACCGCGTAATTTTTCTATCTAAAGTTGATTGTGCTAAGGATTAAGTTAGTTTTAAATGGGAGATGAATTCCATGAAATACAACTCCTGCTGCAATGATTAAACTGTGGGACTGGAAACAGCAGAGGAGGGTGATCCTGTGAGCTGTGTCCCTGTAGTTAACACAGTAGGAGAGCACCAGAAACCTGCTCTGGAGCCACAGCCAGCACAGCTGTGTGATTGCACTGCTGTGTCCTGTGGACAGGCAGACCTTGGGAATTTGGAAATTCCACTCATTTCCTGTGACTGCTCTACTCTGAGACTCCAAAGTCAGAGTCTGGTATGATCTGTGTACTCTGTTCATGCTCTGTGATCTGTATAAAAACCAGAATTCACTCGTATGAATGTATTTTCATAGACTTAAACATGCCATATTTTTACTCAGTCTTCCTCTGTTAGTTTTATTTCAGAAGGAGAAAAAAAGCCCCAAACGTAAAACAAGGGATTTTCAGTCACTAAGTGAGAAGGAATTGATGACAGACTGTGCCTAAAGTGGGCATGCAATGCTTTTGTCCTTTTGCAAAATACAAAGCTGGACATAATGACACATCATTTGAAATTTCATAATATCTTTGGGGATTGTAATATTTCTGTTAATTTGTAGTTTTTGGGGGTTTTTTTTAAAAACAGGAGAATAGAAAACTAAAATCCAAGAATATACCTTTTTCCAGGTGTAATGACAGGAAAGTGCTGGAGACTTGGAATAAAGACCTGCTTTCAAAAATTAAAGTGATGCATTATGAAAGAAAAATGATGGGAAGGTCTGAAAAAATTACACATGAAATTTTAGCAGCCAAAATTCTGTTTCAGGACACAAATGAAACACAGGAGTTAGACAATATACCATAATATTCATAAAAATAAAAGTCCTTAAGCATGGAGAGATGAGATATGTAGTAAAACAAGGACCATGTACTCAGGAAGAATCAAGTATTCAAGCATTACAAGGCATGACATGGAAACATATGTTCCAAATGAAGAGTGTCATTTTCAATCCATATAAATGTGCCTCAAACTAGAGGTTCAAACATAAAGCTTCAATTCTCTTGTGCATACTCTGAATACTTTTCTCTTAGTTTTGTTCATTATTTTAATGTGAAAATCCCACCATTTGATAATATCACTATTACAGAGAGCAGAGCTGCAAGTGAATCCTGCAGTATAAACTTGAGGCATTCATGTTGTAGTATGGAATAGTCACCTTTGAAAAACATACACACCTCTGTGATTTTTTAAATAAAAAAAGGATTTTAAAATCAGCCAGAGAAGGTAAATTTCTCATCTTTGTTATGCCTGTTCCTGAGTAAAGCTAGCTGGATGTGATTTCATTTGTCTGTTCCAGGAGTGCATTTCTCATTCTGTGATATTCCAATGCTTTACATGGAGAAGGACAAATATCTTTTGAAATCAGTGTTGCATCTTAAATCACTGACAAATTTTCAAGGTATTTGATAATTTTTTTTGTTTCCCTTTCTCTGTTCATTATTTTCAGACACAATCAATGCAGTGGACCTATGTAATCAATGGACTTCCCCCACAGACTGTACCACCTTCGATGGCAGCAAAAGTAGATTGCACCAGCAGCTACACAGGATCACGCAGAGTCCGACAGCGCAATTTTATACGTGAAAATCTGAAACTCACAACCACTGGAGCATCCTCACCAATCAAAGGAGCACCTTTGGTCCTCAGGCAAAAACAGAGAAGGTTATAATCTGTTAATATTTTGTTGAGAGAAGAAATAAATTCTGCGGATAAAAAGAAAATGTGGTTTGTTAATTTTTTTTTTAGGCAGATATGCTGTGCATGGATTGTATGTTCTAAATTGAAGATTCAGAGCACCTGAGCCCTAGTAATATTCCTGTTTTTCTGTAAGGGATTTTAGATGCCTAACTATTTAATTATGTCATACAGATGTCAGCAAGTTCAGAGAAAAAACTTTTAAAAACATATATCTGAAGATTGGGTTACTCAAACTAATACTTTGCTTTCTAAAGGATGTTCGTTTAAGACTGTAATAGGAAGTTTCAATGAACATTCTGTGTGATGTTCAGCACACTGCACCTGTGCAAACCAAGCAAGAAAAAACAATCCCTGTTGTCTTCCACAAGAAAATCCTTACCCTTTCTTTGGTAAATTTCATTAATTAGGACATCTTTGCTGTGTATAAAATAACAATCTTGTTTTATTCATCCCATAGCATTTCAAATCTTTGACAACTATACACAGCACACAAGTGAAATTAAATGTCCTGCTGCAGTAATTTTACATCAGGTATATTTTACAGAGGGCTTTAGAATATTGACATATAGAAGGCTATGACAAATCAGTGAGAAATGAAGACAGATTTTCCTTTTTTTCTTAGAATAAACAAATCAGAGGTGCTATTCCTAGTGTGTTTCTAATTCCATTCTTTAGATGGGAATTATATTTCTCTCCTCTTGATATAATGTGGAAAATAAGATCTATCCAGACATGGTTTATAAGATCACTGGATGGCTAACTCCTGACTCCTTTCTTCACTGAGATTGTTTTTCCTGATTTTACTAACAGATCATAAATTGTATTTGTTCCTTTATTTGATGGCAAAATGTACTTTCACAAAAAGATGGCTTGGCACAGATTAAGTGCCTTCTTGGCTCCAATACAGAACGAGCATCACTGCTCAGGAATGGGAAGCCTGAGACCAACCTATGTAGGTCACTGCAAATGAGCACCAATAAAACCCTTTTACTGCAATGTGCTTGAGGATTTTGTTTATGCCACACATTTTTCGAGGAGCTATTACAGAAAATGTTGGTAACACATAAAACGTTGTTGTCTAATACCTCCTTGTAAATGCAAGCTGCCCCATTTTGGTCAGAAAACAGGTAATCTGAACTGAGAATGAAATGAGCTTTATAAATTCAGTGCACAACACTGGGAAGATACTGTCCATACTGATATCTCCAGAAGACATTGAGAAAGAAGCTGTTGTAATATTTATCTTAAATGCTGCTGAGACCATAAATGCAGCTGGATTTCATAGGAAGGCTCTATCTGCATATATAAATGAGGCAAGTGTTTCTCTGACTCTAAGAAATCAGAATTTATGGTTCAGCAATGGTTTCACTACTAATGATTGTGTTCAGGAAATGTTTAACTGACAAAATCTTTTTGCAGAATCTTTTTTATCCTTGTTTCATGCCTTTAAAGTTACCCTTTTCTATTTAAAATGACACTTTTGCAAGATGCACAAAATTTTGTAATTCTCCCAGAAATGGATTAACAGGTGGCATAGAGGTGAATCACTTAAAAATTACACGGTGCTCACTCCAGACATTTTATGCCAAATTTGCTTGCCTGCACTTGCTGCTATATGTAGTAGATCTCAAATTCTGTCGTGCACCTAAGCATTTTCAACATTCATGGGAAAATTTGCAATGAAGTAGTAGTACCAGAGAGGTGTTTTCAAAGTAACCACTTATGTTATCTATTTTAAAAGGGATGAATACATTATCTGTGCTTACAGGACAAAATTATGTGGGTTAAAAAAAAACAGTGTGTAAAAGTTCACTTTTGAGCTATGCAAGATACACCATTTTCTGTGGAATTTGGACCTAATATTAAAAATTTATTTTCCTAATTTCTTACAGTTTAAACAGAACTAAACATATTTCTTCTGATATTAAGAATATACTTGCAAAGATAATTTAAAGAAAGACCATTTTTGCAGTATGGTTGTGTTTTACACACAGTGTTTTCCATAATACCTGAATGTGTTTATGGATTACAGTGACTATATAAACTGTTAAAAATAAATTAATTTTTGCTTCTTAGCTTGATATTTTGCCCTTCCATCACTGAGGTGACTGTATTATTTATAATGCAAGGGCTAATTCCAAGTATGTATCTTAAAAACTAGTTTCTAAGCAGCAGCACTGGAAGATTTCCAGAATGATAACTTGTATTCATTACTTGCTTCCTCCTTTTTACTAGAATTACTGGGCCAGTTTGAAAATATTAGTGTTTCAACTCCTGGAAGGAAAGGTTTGACATTGGAAAAGACTACAAAATGCTGTTTTGTTTTTGTTTTTTTCTTAACTTAAAGATTTCACTTCAAATCTTTTGGACCCACCTTTAAATGTGAGCTTCAGAAGTGCTGGGCAAGCTGCTCCCCATCACTCTGCACCCTAAATATGTAATCTGCAGAGGAATTCAGCTGTTGGAGATAGAGCCAAACACAATTGTGGCAGTCAGGGCTCAGGTCTAGAAAAAAAACCAAACCAGCCTAAATCATTTAGCTTTGAATTAATTCTAAATTACTATTCATTATCATAATCTTAAAAGGCAGTGAGAGAGAATGAATGCAGCATCAAGTTGTGGTTTTTGAAGATGCCCTCACAATGATTTCTGTGCCCTCATGCCACATCAGAACAGCCTCTACCAGAAATTGGTAGGAAAAAGCTCCAAAACTTTGTTTCTATACATTAGAATACCGATCAGGATCCTATTCTTCTGAAAAGGATGTAAAAAGGAGTTTTCCCTCTTCACATTAATCTGTGTAAGCACAGCAGAATCTCAGGGAAATGAGGAGGTACTGGTTGTTGCTGTAACAGCTCCTAATTTCTCAATGCTAATATCAATTAGTGATCTAAAATTACTTCTACTGACCCCAGTAATGTTTGGATGTATAGAAATACTTAATTTAAAACACCACAAGAAATTTGTCAAAGTCAATATGGTATTTATGGCCAAATGCTTTAATCATAGTCTGACATGCCACAGGTGAGTCAGCTGTGCTTTGCTTGTTAGTGGCTTAGGAGAAGTGCTGATGGTCTAACCAGTGCAGTCACCATGTGTTTATTTGTATTTCTTCCTCCCTTCCCTCTCTATGCCTCACTATAATGATCCATCTATCAGAGTAATTAAAACAAGGACTAAAACCTTATGAGGCAACATTATTGTTTAACACAGAGCTTGTTTCTTTGGGAATGAGGTCTACATTTAAGTTTGTTAAAAGGCAGAGGAGCTTTTACAGCTGCTGAACTCCTGGTTTTGTGTGACATGTCCAGTAGAGGGGATGGTAGAGTGGAACAATCTGCCCCAGGGGGCTGCAGGATTGTGCAGTCAGAGCAGTGGCTTCTAAGCAGTACAGAGCAATAGACCTTCTAGTTGTTTGATGTTTGGCTGAGCTTTCTTTAGCACAATGCTCACAGGAGAATGACATGGGGTAAGGTGGAGATGACATTAGGATGCCTGCCATTAGCAGCTCAGCTTGGAGAGGGCTTTTGCACAGATTTCAATAATGCTTGTTACCATGTCTGGCTCACCATGGTATCAATGACACTCGAAGGCTGTATACCTGATCTCTCTCACAAAATATAAAAAAGGTTTGGAAGTATCAAAACTGCCCATCAGAAATAATAGGAGGCAAACATTAACTCCTGTGCCAGGGCAGGCTTTGTCTGAGCCAGGAGAATGGGGAGATAGATAAAGGCTGCTTTGAGCACAGGAGGTAATCATGATCAGGTGAAGAGCCCCCGGGGCACAGTGCCCCATCCACTCCTGCTGCAAGGAAAGGGATTCCTGCCATGCAGCTCTTTGGGACTGAAACCAGGTTAGCAGAGGATACAATGCAGAGCCAACAGTACTCTTACTTTGGTGAAATATCATGGCAGCTGCCAAGTCTATGTGCACTTTTTTCCTCTTTGATCACCAATCCAAATTATCAGGAGAAATGGAAAGTTCTGACTCACTCTGCACATAGCAAACACTGGGGGAAAAAATGCTGTATATTAATAGATATTCCTAGGAGGAAGGCTTAATATTTAGAATAAGAGAAAATCCCTGGCTTTGCCTCACTATTTATTTGCTTGTGAGGCGTTTCATAATTTTATTTCTCCCTGCAGTGACTGCTCATTCTAAAATAAATGACTGAACAGTGCTTTACTGCTGACACAGATCACAGTTTGCTGCTAATGGAATGTTAACTGCTTTTTAAGTAACTCTGAATAAACCTACTGATCCATAGAAGATTCATCTAAAAAGGAATCCAATTCATCTACCAGCTTTACTGCTTCTAGTGTCATGAAACATATTTTTCCACAGCTTACTCTACTGCAGTTATTGTAATATTGGTAGTGTCAGATTTCCTGTAGTAGTATATTTTATATTTTGAGATCATGGCATTATGACAATGTGAAGTCATGGCAGGAATTGATGCCAAGGTCACTGCACAGAAATGTGTCTCAAAATCCCTGCTTGGTGGCTAGGGAAATACAGACATGGGGCAATAAAATCTTTGACCTTTTATTTCCATCATTATTCCATGGTGGACTTCCTTTCTGCAAAGCACCCTGCTCTTTCTTCTGGTAAAAAAAAAAAATTAACTAAATTTGTCAGTGGAAGACCTGGCAAGTCACTGCTCATCCCACCATAGTAATACACAGCAGATGCCAACAAACCAGTCTGGCACAAGTCTTAAGTGACAGAACAAAATCAGAGGTATCAGGAAGGGTAAGGCAACAAAGTAAAATCCTTCCACTTATTAAATGTTCATCAGATGAAATCCAATTTATCAATCTCTATGAAAATCAAAGGCCCAGTTTTCCCATTCACAGTAACAGTAATCCAGGGTGCCTTTGCTGTAGCCCGCAGACCTGATGTTGTCAGTGTGAGGTGGGAAGGGTGGCTTTTTCCTGACTCCACATCTCCTTCAGTCCTCAGTGTTTTCATATATAAAGCACTGAAATGCAAATTATACATTGCAAGTCAAGGAAATTTGCAATTGTCATTAAAACAAAACAAACAAAAAAACAAAGCACACCAAAAAAAGAAAAAAAATAATAATTTATTTCCTCCACCTACACACCCAGAAGATTCTCTAAAAGAAGCATCTCAGAAGATAGGTGTTAATTTTGAAGCAACTAACCTATGAAAAGAAAGTCCTGATGTTCTAGTAATAAACAGACTTCAGGGTGAGGTGTGAAACTTCCACATTCTTTGCGTATAGAATGCATTTTTCTAATATTGTTTGTTTGGGTTGGAAGGGACATTTAAAGATCCTCTAGTACAATCCCCCCTTGTTGAATAGGGACATCTTTAACTAGATCAGTTTTCTCCCAGCTCCATTTGACCTGACCTTGAATTCTTCCAGATGCAGTCATCTGCAGCCTCTCTGGACAGCCTGTTCAGGTGTTTCACCACCCTCTTTAAAAAAGATTTCTTTCCTTTATCAAGTCTAAATCTCTTAGTTAAAAACCATTACCTCCTGTCCTTTTGCAACAGGCTCTATTAAACAGTCTGTTCCCATCTTTCATGTAAGTACCCTTTAAGTATTGAAAGGCTTCTTTAAAGTCTCTCTGAAGCCTTTTCCATGTGGAACAACCCCAGATCCTCAGCTTTTCTGTACCTGAGGAATGTTTCAGTCCTCTGATGATTTTTGTGGCCCTCCTCCAGACACCAACAGGTCTGTGTCTCTCCTGAGAACTCCAGAGCTGGAAATCAATCAATTCCCCCATAAATATCACAACTAATACCTGGGATGGAGAATTTAGTGTACTGGAGACTCCTGTCAACAATCCAAAACATTTTTGATTGTTTAATATCAATGGAGAAAACAAACCCCAAAGCACTATGTCAGCAAGTTGTACAGCCAGCACAATAACTCCAATTAGGAATAGCTCTCTGCAGTGTGTGTTATATTACAAAGCTAACAAATATATATGTAAAGTAATAATAAAATAGTAATTATTTTTATTCCTTGAAATGTAAAATAAATGCATATTTGCATTAACTCTGCACTTGGACAGTCAAGCTGAATGTGCAGGCTGTCAGGTGTGTGCTTCAGAATTCACTCATAGGTGTGAGTATTGGCTCAAATGCATGGTAAATATCTGAACAGCACTCATTCAGCAGCCTTGCATTGCTCCTGGCATGAACTGTTGCAATCCAGTGTAAAACTTTTGACTTTAAAATGCTATTTTTAGGCATACAGCCATATGACTGGTGTTAATTGGTACTTCCATTTATCATTGTCTTCTTTCTGTCCTAATGTTTGCTATTAAAAAAAAAAGTAAACAAACAACAGTAAAAAGGAAAGCAAATGGCAACACCAAACCCCAAACAAGACTACCCTACCTAGGTCTGAGACTTCCTATGCTCAGCTACCAGTTATTCATTCTGAAGCAGTTCCTATTGAAACTGATTCTAAAGTGCACAGAGGAGATATTGTGAAGGGGAGACAGAAATAAGCAAGCTCACAGCTGCAGAATTAAATCCTCATGGTAAAGAAATCTTATTGTATAGAAATATTTTCTAAGGAAACTTCCTTTCCTTTAGAGAACAGTATCTACACACAGTGGCTGTAATCACTGTCATATGATAAATTAATTGCTAGATGCCATGCCACTGTACTGAAACAAATCAGCTGCAGAAACATTGGATTAGCTCATTAAAAAATACAATTATTTAGGGGTTCAACATCTGCAAGAGTTGTTTGGTCATTTGCAGGTCACAGAAGTCAAAGTGGCCCAGCTCCATGGGGGAGGTGGCTGGAATCAGGAACCCCCACATGCTCCTCCCTCGGACCATGGAGGACAAAAGGCTGCACTGAAGCTGCCTGGAGTTCCTTACCCCTCACTGTCCCCCTGTGCTGCAAGGCTTCAGCTGCCAAGACCAGCTGCAGTGTTGAAGCCAGAGCTGTGCTGCTGTAAATAAGAGGGAACAGCTGGGGGATATTGCTACTGGGGGTCCCATGGCTTTAAATATAATCAATTCACAGTCTGATATAATCCTTAATTTTCAGAGTAGGCTGCAAATTATCTCTGCACCTTTCCCCAAGTCGGTATTAAAAGGAATAAATTACAAAGAGGACATTTGCATTTAGCTTACTTAGCTTGCTCATAATAGCTGATAGAGAGTTGTGATGTTGTGCTTCGAAAATTTTATCATCTAGTGCATTGAGAATGATTTTTGGGTGCAGTTCCTATCACTTTTCAACATATAAAAGAAAATAAATTACTTGATTATTAACAGAGAGGATCAGCAGCCAAATTAGATAGATAGATAATCAGTGTCTGAATTAATGAATTAAAAGCAGCATGAAGAAGAAAAAACATTAATGTAATGGCCTCAGTAAAATTATTAGGGAAGAGAAAGTTTGTAAGTGAGGAATACTTCCACCTTAAAGAAAGTAGGGCAAGTCAACTGGCACAGAAAGTTGACAAGGCTATGGGGGATTATTGAAACTAGAAACAGGAGGAAAAAATCAGCAGGTGCTGAGGAACATTTGAGCCAGTCACAGACATCTGCCAGGACTGTCAACCCTATAACAGTGTCTGTCACAATGTAAGAAGTATGAAAAGTTATGGTAAAACTAGGGGGAGGAACAGCACAGATCACATCAGTCCATCAAGGAAAAATCAGTCAAAGAAATTGTCCAGCAATTAAAAAAAAAACAACCAAAAAAACCAAAAAAAAAAAACCAAAAAAGAAAAAACAACAAAACAAAAAAAAAAACAAAAACAAACAAACAAAAAAAAAACCCAAAAAAGAAAAAAAAAAAAAAAAAAAACCCCACCAAAACCCATAAACAAAAAATACCAAAAAACCAAAAACCCCACAAAACAGTTCAAATAGAATTGATAAAAAGAAACAAACAAACAAAAAAAAAACCCAAAAAAGAAAAAAAAAAAAAAAAAAAAAAAAAACAAAAAAAACAAAAAAAAAAA
>VWZN01007369.1:812234-827512 GCA_013396955.1 Regulus satrapa | reverse complement strand
AAAAAAAAAAACCAAAACAAACCCCAAAACCATATCACCAAGGAACAGTACCTTGAGAGGACTGTTGCAATTCTGGCCATAAAGTAGAGAAGACTTATCTGCCCTGCAATGCCATGGCAGTTTCATAAAAATAGATTGAGAGAGTGTTTGGCAGAGAGGAGGCCAGTGAGGAGAGCAGGAAGGATGAGGGTGCAGGAACCAATGGCTCCCAATGGGAAAGCCCATTAACAGTGGGACACCACCAGCTGCTGGCTCAAAAGAAACCACACTGCATCCCAGTGTTGAAGAGATGCAATGAAAAGAACAAATGCTCTCCTTCCACCTTGAATCAAACACACCTGTACCTGATAAACTTCTATCAATGCCTCTGATGGACTACAGACAGTCAGGGTATTAAGAAGAAATCAGTTCCCCAACAGAATTCCGCTGCATTTGGTTAATGTGCAGTAAGTATACAATGCAAATAAAGCCCAAATGGGGATAAATTTAGCAAGGCATTATCTTGGCACACTATATAATTCTGTCTATGAAAAATAGTTCAAGATCAGCGCAAGTGTAAAATTTTTAATACAGTCTGAAGATAACATTAAAAAATCCTAAAAATCTGGTGTTGAACTTGTGAGCAGATAGCAATCATTATTTAAATAAGTGAAAAAAGAGAAATCTCCACTCTAAATGTTCAGTAAAACCTGAGGAAGCCACCAGAATACTGACACAAATACTCCATCCCTCACTGTTCTTCTCTATAAATATCACAAGGATTAGCATGTAAATACACCAATTCTGACCTATTGCTTTGCCTCTTCCCAAGGCAGAGACATCCATTTGAGGAAGATTCACAGAGAAGCAGAAAATTACCCAATAATTTCCAATCTCACCCAAACTCACATTTCTCCAGCCAGAAGTGATGGTGAAGGGGTGGTGAGCTCATATAGCCCCAGCTTCAGGCTGGAAGAACACAAGCAGCTGCTGAGGAAAGGCTCTGACTGGATCATGAAGAGCTTGGCCTTCCCTGGGTTAAAACATTCAGGATTATAAACTTGGGAACCTAGTAGCAGTTGCAATCCAAAATGAAACAACTCCAAAACATCTGGCATTGATTACATGGCTTTCAGTGAATTACCCTAGTGACTAATTAATGTACCTAGTGGAGATGATCATCAGCTGTGGGTGCCAGAGAGGTCAGTATGCCTGGAGTCATCTTGTAGTAGTTTCTGCTTGAGGGGGCTGCAGATCACAGGTGTTCTTTTACAGTAGATGAAAGAAATGAAACCACCCTGGAGTTTGTCAGAATTCAGTACCCAGATTTCTGTAGGGTTTGATGAGTGATTCACTTTTCAGTGTCACGTAAGAAAGAAAACCAAACATATCTTTATGTAATATAATTGCAAAATAAATTATCCTGAATAGCAGGTAGAAGACTACTAACACAGAGTTGAGACCCCCTTTTCAAGTGCTTAAATTTACTCTCACCAAGAAGTGTTTAGTATTTTGACCATTATCTCCAAAGAATATAACTTTTACTAACATATTTATTCTCATTAGAAGGCCAAACAATGTCAAAGAAGCATTTCAGCTTTGAAAAAGTGATAATTACATTTTGCTTTTTGTTAAAACACCTTTGGTGAAACAGCCTGACCAAACCTTATTTTTGCTGCTTGGAAAAACATTCGATCATATGTAGGGCTATGCTGATCAGCTCTTCTGGCAAATCAGGTATGCTTCCAAGTATCTAAAATACAGTTGCTCAGCTAGCAAACTAACCAGCAACATGGAAAAAAGACAGATCTGAGTAGGGAGACTTAACAGGTCTCTGCCCACTTCCCCCCCCTCACAATCCCTGAACAACTTCCATTTTAAAAGTACTGACATTTTAAATTAAGAAAGCAAAATTAAACTAGGCTTCTAAAGAGGCTGAAGAAAAAAATGAGTTCTGAGAACAGGGAGGCAGAAAAGTGTTGTGCATATGTGGTTGCCTCCTAGAAAGCCGCAGTGAGGCAATACAGGCTGCTGTGGAGTAATTCGCCACATGTACAAGCTGGGCTGCAACTGCTGAGCTCAAATGACTGATTTCAAATGGGAAAATGGCACTTTTGGGACCTGTTCAAACTGGAGTTCAGGGGACAGGAAGAAAATTTATCCTTCATTTATGAATGAGCTGTAAAAAACCCTTTATTTTATGCAGTGTAACCATGACCCTAAAGGGTTCTCACACTAATAGCATGCCTGGCTGAGAAGAACACAAGTAAACCATGGAGAAAGAATCACAGGATCATTTAGGTTGGTTGGAATCCTTAGTCCAACACTGCCAAGTCCACCACTAAACCATGTCCTGGATTGCCACATCCACATGTCTTTGAAATACCTCTAGGGATGGTAAATCAACTGCGGTCTGCTGGAATACTTGAGTACACTGTTGGTGAAGAAATTTTTCCAAATATCTAATCTGAGCCTTCCTTGGTGCTCAAGAAGGGAAAAGCATGGCATGACAAATGCTGACATGAGATTTTGGTTGGCTGGGCAATGTGGAATGAGTCCTGGGGGATGGGAGTTCTAGCTGAAACAGGCAGTGAGTACCTGATATCCTCTCTCCTGTTGTCTTCAGGAAAATTGGATTTCATGTCACAAGTGCCCTTTACATCATCAATTTCTCCTTATCAGAAAAAAAAACCTGCAAGCTCCTGTGTTTCAGTTAACTGCCTGATTGTGAAGGAGATAAATGGGGTAGACCTGGAAGCTCTTCCTCTTCACTTTCTGTTAAGTGGCAGCTACAAGTGAAGCAGAGGGAGAACTGCCCTCAGGATCCCTTTGGGCATCGGGGCAGACATGTGGGAAGCTGGTAAAAATGACACAGTTCCTATGACTTGACAACATGTCTGACTTATGGCCTCATGCTTGTTTATTGCCTACAGACTTAGAGAGTCCTTGGGAGAGCAGGATCAGTCTTGTTTTTTCTCCAAGCAGTGTCTTGACAGCTACAGGCTGAGATTAGGCTCTGGAGGAATCAACATGTAAACACTGGGAGATTAATGGCCAATGAATTATAGCCATATGGACAGGACAAATTTCTTTTTGTGATTGAAATCCTGTGGACATTTGTGAGAGGAAGCAGCCACCAAGTACTTCTCACTTTGCACCATGCAGCTGTATTTTAGTGGCAGATGGGGCTCTCTGCACTGGTAATTTAACACCAGCTGAGCCCCTCATCTTTCTGGCACATCTTTGCATGCGCCTTTATTCAGGGTTGAACAAGGACCATGGACAGTGCAGCTTTCAAAGTTCAAGACAAAGATGTGCTCTGAAGTGCACCCCAAACTCCTAGATTTTAAGCTATAAACAACAGTTTTAACAGCAGAGCAGCCACTCCATATGGGTATACTCCTTGATATAACAGGTAGTGATACAGTTAGGTGTTCACGAGGGCAGCTGATCCTAATACATTGGTGATGAGAGGTTTCACATAGGGTATGTGTGTCATCGAGATAATTGGGTGTCTGGGACCCTTCCCTTCCCAGGGAAGTCACAGGGAGTCATCTCTAAACTCTGAGCAAGGCATCTTTTCTCTGCATTTGGTACTTCTAATTAATAAGAAATAGAAATAGCTGAACTTTCACCTTATAGGTCTTCCATAAGGACGAGTAAGAGACAGGAAAAACTCTTTTCTTGAGATTATTGCAACAAGCCAGTAAATACAATTGTGGTTTATGCTTAATTATTAAAATGTTTAGCACTTAAATCTCTAGTTTCTGTACGCTGCCCATGAGACAGCCAGAATACGCAAATGTAGTGAGCACTTCCTGCAGTGCTGCAAGGATTTTGGGTATCAGAGCTCAATAACCTGGGATAACTTTTGGGATAACTTGGCCACTTGTGGTCGTGCACATACCTGGTGTTCTCTAGTTTCTATGTATCCCTCCCCCCAAGTGCACCATGTTTATCCCTTCCCCTCCCTGTCCCTGGAATGTTATCCCATTGGCTGTTGCTGCATGCCTCCCCGCCCCTCTCCCGAGGTTTGAAGTACCCGGGAAGGTTTCTCTTCTTCCTCTTTTCTTCCTGGATCCCAGCCAGAAATAAACGTCCAGCACCATCTCGGGGGAAAAGCAGTCCTTGGTCTTTTATCTTGGTCATGAAGGGCACCCCTGCCTTCCCCTCGACAAAGCTAGGCAGGGATTATTCGGGGAGGGACAAAGGGGTTTACTTCAGCCACTGACTGCTGTCTGCTGCAGGCTGTTCTGTGCCAAGTCCAGGAGACACCCCATCAGTAGATCAGCTCTCCTGTGAAGGCATCTGGGCACAGGACAGGAAGGGAGAGATTCTGGTACTCTGACAGCCAACCTAAGGCAAGCCCTCCGCACCTCTGTATCTGTAAGCAGCAAGGGCATGCACAAGTGGCCACTTGGCCCAGCTCTTAAAAAAACATGGAATAAAATCACAAATGAAAAGTGCTTTCATCTCTGGATCTCACTAGAGAAATGTGCTCCCCTGCTCTGTGCTTTGAGATTTCTAAAAGGGAAGACCGTGTTGCCTTGCTAGCCTCTTGCTTGGCCACAGTGTCTCAGCTGTTTTGGGTGAGATGGATTTTGTTATTAAAGATATCTTTTAAAAGCTATCCATCTTCACAGTCCAGCAGGACATGCTTTTGCTGCTGCCTTGTAAACAGCTGAAATTAATCCATCTCCTGAAGGAGTAGAATAGGTGGGTTTGCACGGAAAGAGGAGACCCCTGCTAAGCCTGTCCCCACCTCCTGGCTGACAGAAGTCCTGGGCAGAGCAGAGGTGTCCCAAGCCAGGAGCAGAGTTGGGTTCAAGGAGCTAAACATGCCCTGCCTGCAGGCTGAGTAGTGATGCTGGGGGATGCTGATGCTTTCCTTCTGAGCTTCTGAACCCCATCTCCAGCACTCGGGCAGGATGTCTGGCAGCACTGGGACAGATGCTTTCTCAAATGGGTGCTGTCAGACCCACCCTGCATGGGATCAGGGTCTATTTTTCTGAGAGCCACTCCTGCCTGCTGCTGAACAGGGGATTGCAATGCCTGTCTCTCGTTTGTGGATGTTTTGCTGTGGTTGGGTACCCACCTTCCCCAAAAACCCAGAAGCCAGTGTTGGTGCCAGGCTGGCTCTGCTCCAGTGGGGATGGGGTGGGCTGGGGGTTTGAGGAGCTGGTGCAGAGCCAGTGTGAGCCAAACTGCTGCACAGCAAATTAACGAGCACTGAGCCACAAAGGCAGTGCATGTGCAAAGCTGCAAGCTTAGGAAGTGACCTGCCCACTCCATCCCTGCATCCTGCTCTTAAATTGCGAACTTGAGCTCAACAACAACCACAGCTGTACCCTTTTCTCTGAACAGGCACAGGCTGACTTTTTCACCTCAGGCAGTTCAGAAACAGTGAAAATGAAAACATATAGATAAAATACTATTAAAAATACAGAATAGCTACTCCTGGCATTTTTATAGCACTTTCTATCCGAGAATGTGTGCGGCACAATTAAGATCACGGGTTCAAACACCCCAGTTCACAGCAGCTGCAATTGGAGTCAATCACAGATGACACCCTAGTTGCTCATACCATGCTTTTTCTTCTGAGCCTATCTACTGTCTCTGCTGAATGCTGGTTTGAGCCACACTTCAAAATATTTATGTTATTCTTACTGCGTAAATAAACAGCTTGAGACTCTTGCTGAAAAACCCTTCACTAGCATTGGCATTCATGAAAGAACAAACAAAACACAGACAGAGCTCTGTCCTTGGCCCATCAGCATGCTGAGCAGGCCATCCATCAGATACGCCTGTGCACTGCAGTCATTACTCAATGAGCAAAAACATTTACAGAAAAATCCATGACACCCAGCCCTATGGCACTGACAGTACGCCAGGGGGTTTAGCACCTTCCTGTGCTGCACATCTCATTTAGAAGTGATGTGTTTCAGTGGCTTTGGCGGGGCAGTGGGGGGGGACATCCCTGTTCCTTGGGGTAGACAGACCGTGCTCCAGAGAGCACTTCAGAAATCTGCAAGTGTCCCCTCTAAGGAAGTGCATAAAATAAGCGTGGACATCTCAGGGATAAAACAGTCACATTCACACAAATATTCAGTTTGAAGTTGTGCTAAAGCGAGACTTGAGTTGTCTCTCCAGAACTGTATCTGAGTGCAGACACCCAGCCCCCAGCCTGCTCCTCCTCTGTGAGCTCCTGCCCATGGCTCACAGAGGAACAGCTCCAGAGCTGCCTCCCCTTCCCCACACAGCATCCCTGACTCGGCTTCTCCCAAAGCCTCTTGCTGTTTTCTCACTCATGCCCAACACTGGCAGATTAATTGACAGCCTGCTGCTATTTTTACCTTCTAGCTTCTTTACTCAGCTGTCTCAGTCAGCTGCTGCTTAGATTTTCCTCTCTCTGCCTGCAAAACAGCAGTCTGGAGGCTTTCAACTCTTGCTCCTGTTCCCTCTCTTCTTCAAGACTAAGATTAACATTAAATTCAGGCTCCTCTTTCCCAAACTTTCAACAACCAAGACTTGACACATTTGTCTCCTTGTATCTCTCTTGCAGTCTGACTGTGACAGAAAATGCCAGTTTGTAATCCTCACTCACGCCCCGAGCCAAGACAGAGAGAGACGAGCGAGCCCTCGTTTCTGAAGATGCCAGCTAAGAACCTTAAATAAGCCGAGGGAAGCGAATGATTCAGCAGTCGCAGGAGGTCTCAGTAACAGATGGCAGAGTAGACAAGCTCGCTCATGTTTGCTCGCACAGCGAGGCCTTTTGTGACAGTCTTCTGGAGGGGCTGCTTCCCGTGAGCAGTGATTTTCCTGGCTGGCAGGACAACGCTGCAACGAGAGCAGGTCCTTTGTGCATAGATCTTTACAACACCCACAGCTGCCTGCGAGTGGTTTTCACACTTCTAGCTTATATTTTGAGTGGGCAAACATGCTTTTGATGAAAATTTTTCCTGTCAAGGAAATGCAATTTAGTTGTTCCCACGTCGTGCTCCATGTTGTTTAATTGCTAAGGCTCTTTTTTCAGGTCACATTAGAAATCAAGCTGTTTCAAAACAATATGCTCCTATGCAGATACATATTTTAAACCATGGTTTCATATCCTCCATCAGACAAGCCATTAATAGGACTAAGAAGTCAGTGGTCTCTACCTTTCCTTCTTTAAAGAAACAAAAGAAAACAGAACATGATTTTGTATAGACTCTAGGCCACAAAAAAAAAATCTTTTGGATGTTGAACAACACAAAAGTTGCATGACTAGGAGTAAGATATAGGATTAGTGGTTTTCTTGCAAGGCTTTGACTGCTAGAACACTATAGATCCCCATTATATCACCTAGATTAGTAAGCAAGGATAAAATAATTCAGTTGCTCTTAAAATAATGGTTTCTTTCAGATGCACAGCTGGTGCTAACTCTGAACTTTGTCCTGCCCAAAGATCTCTGCTAAAATTTCAGTGTCCTTCCCCCGGAGCAAACACCACTGCCCTTAATTCTCCAGCTCTGCACACCACACAAGGTGACCTCATGTATGTAAAACTCATTACAGACTCTCATTGGAAATCTCATCCTCCACCAGTTTCTAAAAATGAAAGTTCCTTTAATAAATTATATGTCAGCCACAGGATAGTATTCTAAGGTTTCCCTTCCATGAGCTGTTGCAGTGAAGCTGCAGGCATACCCATAGGTTAAACACTTCCAACATAAAAACAGGCAGGTAATTTTGTTCTAATCTGGGATGCCAAAGATTGTTTCTGTCTCACTGTGGTTATACACGTGCTGTTACAATCTTGTGTAAGATTTGATAAATGCCACGCTGCTCTGTAAAGTGGAATTCCTCTTGGGCCATGTTACAGAAAGGGATGTTTGAGTCTCTAGCTCCATGTTGCAGAGCTCTAATCTTCCTGACATGTTCTAATGATGTTTTTTGCCTGTATTGATCTATGTTAACAGAAATTTTAAGAACAAATATCAGCAGGTAAATTTTTATTTATGGTTCCTATTTAAAATAATATCTAGTTTTCTTCTATGCATATACAATGCATGTTTTCTAAGTGACACAACTTTACTGCTTTACAAAGAAAACATTTTAGGTTTGTCTGGAGGGTTTAGTGTTCAATGACCCGTGAATGTAAAGAAAAGGTCAGTTTGAAATGTTTGTCCACTTTTAAAAATACCCTATCTTTGGAAGCAAAATAAAATAAAACCAGATCAGAAGATTATATTTGGAAGTCCTTAAAGCCTTTTCTGGTAATCATCTGATGTACAGTTTTAGGGAGAAGTAGTTGTTGGAATACATTGATTATAGAAATCTAACTTTGAGGTCAGGTTGACTTAGTCAAGAAAATATAAGCCACTCTTTATATCTGGGTAGGAAACCGGAGCAGAACAAATTCAGTTTGTATGGAAGAGTGACAGATGCCTCCTTTGGAGGACAGAGGAGGAATTAGACCACGTGTTAGGGTTGGGTTTTAGGGCTGGGATAAAAAGGACATGACCCTTGCCACATTGTCTTGACCCAGCCCTGCATTCATCCCACTCGAGGTAGGATTCTGATGACATTTCAAGATAGGGAAAGGCACGNCATTGTCTTGACCCAGCCCTGCATGCATCCCACTCAAGGTAGGATTTCAAGGTAGGGAAAGGCACCATTTCAGTGGTGAACAGAATTTCACCTTTCTAATTTCCCTTGGAATGAGCAGTGCACCAGTGTGAATGTCTTGGGGCAGGACACAGGAGTCACAGGCAGAATTTTGTGCAAGCAATTATGTGTCTAAACACTTGGATCAGTTTACATGCACAAAAGAGTGTTGTAACCTTCTCTAGGGTCTTTTCCTTGGGAGAAAAATATCTTAATGGGGTGTTGTTCTATTCCAGACACTCACTCCTCTGTGCATAGACCAAACATGGAAAATTTGACTACTAAAACAAGACTCCTAGAAAATTAGGAGTCTGTGAAAACAGGAGCCACAATTCTTAGTGGTTTGCAATCCTTACTAAAGCAGTTGCAGTGGATGACAGCTACAATATTTAAGAAATACAGCCTGGAAAAAATACTGCATTTTCCAGGGGTGGCATGAGACATAAAGCTGATAAATAATCCTGTAGGAATCTACTGCCTGTAATGTTTTACTGCTATTATAAAACAATATAATTCAATAAAATTAAAAGGTGGGGCTATTAATTTACAAGGCACTGTGTTGATAATAGTCAACCCAAAAATCTATGTTCAAAACCATTTGAATTAACCTTTGTAATTAGTCACTTGCCATGACTACCTAGATGCTGCTAGCTTAACCAGTGCATTTAGGTGACCTCTTCTATTAAAAAGCCTCCAACAAAACAACAGATTTTCAGAGAATACCAAAGCATTTAAAAGCAAGACACTTTTTTTTCACAACACAAAAGTTGTTCATATTACTGCATGAAATCAAAATTGGAAAAAAATAAAATAAAATGTTTGCATGATCATGAACTTAAAAAAAATTAATAAATCTCTATTTGAACAGCCACCAGAGGCTGCTAGAGACCTAACCTTGCACCCACTGCCCTCCTCTTTATTACAACTTAGTTGGTGTCCCTTGCAGTGTTACTTTTCTTCATCAGCCTGAAGGTCTGTAGCGTCCCTTTTTCCTATGTGACAACTAGATTCATAATTAAATAGCCATACTTTTCTGCAGCAGCCCTTAAACTTTCCCAGAATAAGAATGTGAATTGTGGATTAAATTCTGCTTTGAACAACACCAGTTGGAACTTAGCTGTTCTAAATGTGGGCAGCTGAGAAGACACTGAAGTCCTTTGGCCATATCGTTATTTTTAAATTATATGTTAAAGTGTTCAGGATATTTTACCAAGGAGATAAAATTTCTAGCCCAAAGACATTGTAGTCTCACAAGATCTAAAAAGACAGGGGTACATTGGCTACAGGCTAAAGGACTTATTTGTTGAAGGTGCATGATAATGCTAGAAAATTTAACATAGTATTAAACATTTTCCAGTCCTTTGCTGTGACTCTGAAACCCTCTGGCATTTGAGGCTGTGGAGCTACTAATGCTTTTCTCACTGCGAAGAGTATTGGGGATTATGGCTATAGCAGGGTAGACTTTTTTTCTCTTTTCCTCTTTCCCTCTATACTTGCTCACAGTTCCTAAATCCCATATTCAAATGGATGAAGCTTCCTGTCAGGTTAACCTGTGAAGCCACCCACAGTTCAGATAAGAAGTCTGACCTTGGTCTGTCATGGCAGCAGGACAGACAAGGCTGTCCCAGCTCCACTAAGCTCTTCTTGGTTTGGGCAAAGTTTTGGTGTAGCTTTACAAAATTATTTGGGGAATGCAAGCAGAGGGTGGATGGCCTCTATGTTTCTGATGTGATGTAGAAAGAGCAGTATAGAGTAGGCTGAATGGGGGATTCTCATACCAGAAATGTTACTTTTGAGCTTAGATGGGTATTAGTGATGCAGGGATGTGCTGGTTTCTGTGAATTATCACTCTGAGTCATATGCTGCTGACTTTTGTTTATCTAAGAAGTTATATAGCTGCTAGATTTTAAGCTTCTGGTAACTACATTTTTTATTCCTTTCAATAGGAGTAGATATATTAAATGATACCTCAGAGCGGTATTTTTAATGATACTTTAGAGATTTCTTTTAAGCTTCAAAATAGTTTCTGCATGTGTTACAATAAAATAATGTAACTAAATAACAGCATTGAAAGTGGCATAGTCTAGGCAAGGTTGTTAGCAGAGCTTTAAAGTTCTTTAGTGTTGCTGTAAATGCCATGTTTTTCTTCTAAACAGTTTTATTCCAGATCAATGCAGAATTACTAAATTTGATTTTAAACAAACAGTGGCAGCACTTCCTGTTAGTCTAAACAATAAATGACAATAACAACAATAAAACATCGTCTGGCAGGATGTGATGCAGCTTATTTTCATATACCACCAATGACTGTGCATCAGCATAAAACCGTCTGCTCTCCTGTTTCAGTTCATAAAAGCTTAAAAAGAATTAAGTCTACCAACTGGATTTTTATTAGCTTGGCTATTGAAGTCAGAAAGCAATAAGCATTATTTATCTTAGGAATGGAAGAACCCAAAGAATTTGATTTAAGCAGTTGAATAAATATGAGTCAGGAAAAAGGAGAGACACACAAAGAGCACATGAAAAGTTTTACCATGTAAAATCCTATCTGGAGAGACTCATCCTGAATAAAGCAATGGCAAGTTGCAGTGTTGGCATCTCCTGCTTGGTTACCCTTCTAAGATCCAGCACCAGAGATTTGCCTGTCCTTGCACAGAGCAGGGACTCCAGGCAGGAGCACAGAGCAGTTATATCTCCCAGGAAGGGCCAGGTGGGATCAGTGGTTGTTAACGGTGCCACTGGGCCTGTTATAGATCCTCCTGCTGCATGAGGAAAATCAGCAATGCCTCTGTTACTCCTTGCAGGGTGCTGTCCCACCAGTTCTTTTAGAGGAGTTTCCACAACTTTCTCAAGCATCTGGTTCTAACTTTCACCCTTAGAAATCTTCCTTAGTGTTGCTTGGGAGCATATCTGTCACTCTTTCAATTGGGAACACATCCTCTTGCCATTTAAGCTCTTTGCTTTACCTTGCTCATCTGAATGTGGAGAAGCTGAAGCTTCCTATATATGACTCCTCTGGAGCTGCCTTTTGCATCTTCTGTCCCTTATCTGATTTTTCTTCTTTCCTCAGAGCAAACCTTCATCAACTCTGTGGTTAATCTTTGGACAACTGCACAGAAATGTGAAGCTGTAAACCTGAAGTCTCTGACCTGTGTCTGTATCAGTACCAGCATGTCATTTCACTTGACATGCCAGATTGACATTTTCCTCTGCATCCCAGTCAGCTCTTGCAGCAACCTGAGGTTCCAGATCAGACAGAATTTGAGTCAAAATCACCAAATCCTACCATTATGCAATTCCCTTATTTGTATTTTTGTAGTTATTTCCTCAAAATGTGAGTCTCTGAATCATACTTTTTAATATAAAAGTCTCAAGACCATTTTGATCTCTAAATCTTGCATTCAGAACAGTGGCTGGTCCCCATTTAGTCCCATTAATAATTTTTTTTTTTTTATTGTCTACAAATTTAATTTGAATACCCTATCGAGACATCTAGAACAGTAAAGAAAATATTAAGTATTTGCAGACTCCAAAGAGTCTGCTCCAGTCTTTCCTTTTGGCAATGGCTCACGAATAACTGTGGTTTGATTACACTCTTCCAGCTATCTCTGCTCTCAGCCTCTTGTGGTTCCCAGTTGGATGATGAACATGTCATTCAAGACACTGCTAGAAGCCAAGATATGACATCTTTTGCTTCCCTTCTACCAAAGTGTTCCATGTCACATGAGGCAATTAGAATTGGCAAAAGAAAGGCTTGTCAGACACTAATCCATGTTTCCTAAACCCTCCCCCCCAATTCTGTGTGCCTAAAAACTGTTGGCTTGATGGTTTCTTTTCCTACTATTTTTTTTTTCTGAAATTGAAACTAAGCTGACATCTTTGCAACTCTCTGGCTCTTTCCCCCTCCTTTCAGAATTATGGGCACTACATTTTCCTTCTTTAAGGGTCTGGCATTCACCCATCTTTTGCAAATCCATGATAATTACTGATAACTTGTGAGGTTCCCACCAGCCAACTTTGGAAGTACACCAAAAATGAAGTTCATCATACTAAGCAGATATTAAATGCAGTTCTCATCTAACCATTTCACCTGAAGGCTGAAATCCTGCCTCTTTTCCCAGCCATATCCAATACTCATATTAGAGTCAGTTTGGGAATCAAAGATATTTTTTCCCAGTCCATCATATTAATTTAAAATGTATTTACAAAAGAAAGAACAGGGGGAAAAAAAATCACATCTTGTGTTTTATAATGATTAGGGAGAAAAAGCGAGATGGCTGTTGCATTGTCACCTCAAAACAGAGGAGAAATTGTCATGACAGTCACTCTTTTGTCTTTTATTGTACATCCTGTTCAATGCACAGGGTTCAGGCTCACTCCATTAGAAGAGAAAGAGGCACTACTGAATGAGCCACGTTTCTGTTCTCACAGTGAGGTGCTCACACCCTTACTGTGCAGTGAAGCTGTTAGCCTGTCAGCCTCAGTAAAACTGCCTTTTTTAAAAATTAATATTGTTAAAATATCATCCATCCCTTCTCATTGTTAACCATTCAAAACCTGATTTTAAGCTTTCCCCCTGTTTCAGCTATGGTGATTTTTCACTGGAAAACTCAAGTTATTTTTCTGCATGGGGTTTATCTGAAAAAATTTTTTTTGTAAAAAGAGTTACTGGAAAATGTTTCAAAAAAAAAAAAAAAAAGGTTTTGAGAAGAAACAATGTATTAAAAAAAAAGTTACCCATGCACAGACCCCATACACACACACACACACACACACACACACACACACACACACACACACACACATATATATATATATATATAAAAGCCCAGTATGAAAGAGTTTCATCCTGAATGGATGATGCAAAGGATACAACACAGGCTGTTAAATGGCCAACTTCAGCTCTTGCAACAGCATTTGTTTTAATACATCATAACACTTCAAATTCCCTTTCAGCACTGCAGACCCAAAGACCTAAACAAATGCTCATTTTAACAGTGTCCTTTCTCCAAAGACATCTCCTTTAATTGTTGTTTAAAAACTGCAGAGAAGAATGCTAGAGGAATGCAGACACATAGGGAAAGCTCCCCTAAGCTTGCTGCCTGTTCCAAGTGCTTCACCCTATTGTTTATTCCTCTTTCCACACACACTTTGGGATAGTGTGGGTCTAGATACAGCAGAATTTTAAATACTAACTGAAACACTTTCAGAATATTATTCTTCTCCTGCACTGAGTGTGGGTGGTGCCTAGGTTCACATTGTGCTTGATGTGATCACAAATAGACCCAGAATTACACACTGAAACAGGGTGTAGCATGCAGTGTCCATGCAATAACCCTCACCATGGCTGAGATGTGTTCTCAACAGTTAAAAAAGTGTTAGAAGCACCCCTGCATGCAGCCATAGGCTGTCCTTGAAAGGTAGCACTGCTTTCTAAAAACAACATTGAAAAATTTAAAAACCAGAACACCCTTCCCCTCTCCAAATCATGAGATTTTGCAATACACACTCACACACACACACACACACACACACACACAGAGTTGTCTCATTCCTTATGGCACAGAAAGGCAAACTGCAGAAAGGGGCACACAGAGGTGAGCTCATCTGCCTGTGAGAGCTGAGCAGGTGGTCACCAGAAACAGAAATACAACTGCATTTGCACATCATAATTGGATCCTCCAGGTTTTACTGTGTCTCTTCTCTGCCTGCAGGACGTGGCTGCAGTTTGCCACATCTCTCCAAATTGTCATTTGGTAGAGAGCAAAGTGTTAGGTAGGAAAAGAGGGGAATGTAAGGAGGCCAGGTGTAGACCTCTCCCCACACCTTGGAGTGTGTGTGATACACATGTGTGTGTGTGAGTTTGTGTAAGATACACACAAACCAGTAAGACAGTAGGGCCTCCCAAATCCACCAATTTTCCTTCCAATTTTTCCTTTCCTGGAGTTTTCCTCATCCTTACAGAATCCATCCCAATTGGTGCTATAAGATTTCCTAGTTGTGGCTGTCCAGGTTAATGCTCCAGGATATAACAGACAGAAAAAGGCAGGAAATTTCTCAAATCTGATTCTGCTCTAAATGTGTCTGCAAATGCAGCACTACTGAGACAGTGCTGGGACCTACCCACTGCCAACTCTGCCATCCCCAGAAACACAAGCAATATTCAGGGATGAATGCATGAGCTATATGTGCTCAAAGCCCCAGCAACTAAAAAAATTGGTTAAAGCTGGATTTGATTAACTCTGTATCCTTATCCCTCCTGCCACTGTAAATAATTTTTGTAGGAAATCAGGAAAAAAGGAAGTATTTGTACTTATTACTGAGAGAGAGCATGGCCTAGAACTTTGTCAGCTGTCAAAGTAACCATCCCATTTTCTATGAAAGCAATCTCGGTACTGTCTATATGGTACAAGAAGAGTGTGTTTGTTTCAGGGATAACAAAAGTGGTGCCAAGAAAGGCTACAGGCCAGCACTAAAGGAAAGCCCATTTGCACATAATATGCTGGAGACATTCAGGAGCAGTTCACGATGATATAGTGGCAGGTCCTGTCGTGTGGCCAAGGACAGAGTAAGTTGTTGGTCTCTTAGGCTGACATAGACCAGCATTTCTCACAAGTAAATAACTTTATTGTGTAGTACAGAAAAAAAAAAAAA
>VWZN01007369.1:784982-808940 GCA_013396955.1 Regulus satrapa | reverse complement strand
CATTTAATTGCAAAAAAAGAAGAAAAACTCCACATAGGTATTTTAGTTCCTTTAGTTTTGTTTAAATTTTCCCTTCTTGGTGTTTTTTGTTCATTTTTGTTGGGTTCTTTTTCCTTTGTTAATGGAATTGACTTGCCACTGCTGTGTTCCACAAGAATCCTTGGTCAGTTCCTCAGGCTTTGCTCACAGGCATTAACACAGCAGGTGAAAGTTTAAGTAGTGCTAAGTGTTTGAAGGTTCACAATCAGTAAAATCGAAGTCAGTCAATGAGCCCAGAAATAGCAGATTGCTTTGAAGTACAGCAATTAATTCTGTGCAAACTCACTTGCTGCATTTCTATCAAAGCATAAGAAGTGCATGTGTCTTCTCAGGAGTGAGTTATCTTCTGCTGAAAGGGTGGACTGAGAATTGGGTCTTGATTTACTCTCCTGATAAGACTTTTGAAAGATCAAATTCACAAAATTGTAAGTGTAAATTGACTCAAAATGAAATGATCTGCCAATATAATTCAAATTATATTCCACAATATTATGTTTTTAAAGGAAAATATCTTATATTTGGTAGGCTTCATTTCACTCCCCATCCCCATCTTCCAGGTCAGAGTGGCTGGGCACCCAGAGAACAACTGGTTTTACTATTGAATAGTGAGGCAGAATTAATATTAACTACCTCACCTTTACCTTTTGTCACTATGTTTCCTGATAAAGGATAATGATAATGACCAAAGGATAATGATGTTGACCTTTCTCTTACAAGAATCAGGGATTGATATGTTTGCTCTGTTGCAGAAGTTTTCATTTATCCTAATGTGCTAGTATGAATGGAACTGTTGCTGTCAATTCTCTAATAGAATTTTTTCTTATTCTTATTATGACATTCTACCATTTTTCCACATTATGTTAGGTTGGCTGACATGTGTCATCATTTATCAGGGTCTGGGTAAAGACAACTTTGCATTTAAAAAGTACTGATAAATAAAAAAAATCTTTATGCTGCCAGTATATTTAAATACCCTGGATGTATATATCAGGCAACTCAAAAACTTAGAGTCAGTTGACATATATTCACTGCCAGAAGTAGAACATTAACTTATAAGGAAGATAAATACTGTGCTGCTTTTTCACTTGCTGTTGTGTCTCTATAGCTTCCTGCCACAGGCTAATTTCCATGTCTTCCAGCTGAGCCATTCAGTTTCAGAGCTGTGATGGCAGAAATTAAAAATCAGCTTCCATTGCCTTTTTTGTTTACTTAGACAAACAGGCAAAACATAAAAACAAAGAACATTTTTCCTCCTCCCAGCAAAACACTTGACTGCAAGCTTGCTTTACATTGACCTCAAAGAGACTTGGAAATTCTTAAGAGCTTTGATTTGGGGGCCTCTGTTCCTAATCCTTGTTGAATGCAAATTTCTTATTGACTGAAGTAGGGTGGGAGACAACTCTTAATCGCTTATGAAAATATTACAGAAATAGCTTGAAACACTGCCGAAAGCTACTCTGTGCCTATGCAGCTATATAATTTTGGGCCATTACTTTAAAATATGGCAACATTTTGTTTTTACAATGGAAGCTACAGAAGCAGCTCTGCCTATTGCTCATATAAATGGAAAATAGTTGTGAGCAGTATTGTGTCTTTGTTCTGCTGGTTCCCTGGATTAGTTAACTCTACTGTCAGGCTTAAAAGCTTGAAGGCTATTCAAAATTAACAAATTTCTTGATAATTCTCTATTCTTTGTTGACTTGACCTCGACACAAATGCTTTTTAAAATGTATTTCAGATATTGGTGCAATACTATAACCATGAGTTTCGCATGCCTTGATCAAAAATTTAATGCTGTCAATGAAAACCTCCTCTGATAGAGAGACATAATAATATATAAATAAACACCTTCTATGATCCTACTGAATGTAGAAAAATATTATGGCATGAACCTTCAAGACCTGGAGTGTGCATCAGTTTGCCTTGTCACCAGCAGTAGTGCAGAATTACAAACAGAGGGATTACTCAAACCTGGAACATATTCAGGCAGATGTCATGCTAGGCAGAAGAATACCTGGCTGAATCCATATTTTGCTATAAAGTGTCAGTGCCATTTCAAAGCAAGTTTCTTGGCTGTCCTCAATTCCTGCTTTGCTCTCCTGATGTCTGGGAATGAGCCTCTTCAGAGGAAATGAAACAAATCCTGCCTCAGGTGTGCATCCCACTGCGTTTCAAGTCCTCTTTTAGATATAAAGGTTTCAACCACTGCTACTTTGGACTGCTTGACTGGTGCATGGAGAGAAGACATTCAGTCCTGATGGTCAAACTAAACCTAGTCTAAAGTAAAATTTGGAAGATCGTGTTTAGTGATGACGTAGTGTTCTCAATGCCAACATCTTCTGTTTGCTGATTCATTTCTATGAGGTTGATGATTTCCTAATATAAGCATAGCCTTGATAAGGCTTTAAGTTTGTCAAAAGTGTTTATTTTGCAAGCCTTTACCAGAATCTGTAATCTTTGTACAAATGAAAAAGAAAAATAATTAACTTGAAATGAGACAGTAGATACCTGAAGTGAACAACTTCACTGACAAAATAAATTAAATGGAAAACAGTGAGAAAGTAACAGAATATTAGTTTCTAATGGATATGTTCATGGCATTTGCCATTGCCATGCTCTTCTGTTCAAAAAATCCCAAACCAAACCTTGTGCTAAACACATTAGAATGCTCAGCAAGTCACTGAAAGTAATTGCAGATAATGAATGAATATGACATCTCAGTTTGCATCTTGACCTAGTTCCTAATACAAAGTAGTCTCTTGCAGTGCTGTTCTCTAAGGAGAGAGGTCTGTGAGCCTTTGGCATGTCTTATCCCACTTCTGTAGATATTCAGAAAGGGAGAGCTCATGGATTCTGTATAATCAACAGATCGGAATTTCTTAAAGGAACTTTTACATCTCCATTACAATAACTTAGAAATATGCAGATTAAATGAATGGAAAGCTTCTGATATAGATAATACCATTTCATAAGTTTGATAATTTCCTCATATTCTCTTTGCATTGAAATATAAGATAATATAAATCAAAACTGAAGTGTGAAGTTTTCTGAAGGAAGTGATATGGGAGTTGTCTGCTGTAGCTTGGATGACAGGCACTGCAGTCAATCCTTGCAATCCTTGCAATCCTTGCAATTCTTCCCTCTGGCTTTGCATATGCTTCCAGTTCTCCCTGCTATTTTGTGCTTTCACCATCTTGGATGCATTTTGTTGAAATAACAATTAAAAGAGGAGTTAAGCCCAGATTCTCAAATATATTCAGGGCCTAAATCACTGGAAGTTAATCCCTTAAGTAGTTACAAGTCTGGTCCACATTGCCTGTATTCCTCTTGTTTCATGTTAATTTTTTTCCCACAGAAAATGCAGTGAATATAAAGTGATTAAATGGCCCAGATTCAGAGACAATCTATTTTCATAGTGATGTCTTCACATCTCAGAGAATTCATCAAGGCATCATTTATATGCGTATTTTTTTATGATCTTGAATACAAGCAGCCAAAACTCAGCTCTTAAAAATTATTTTCATCAATCTGCTTGCTAATAACGCTTGAAAGTTACTGCATTTATAAAATCAATATCTAATGATGTGCAATGGGACATTAAATATAGCAAAGCTTTAACTGTACAGCACAATATAAATATACTGTTATTTGTCTGGTGTAATACCTTGTTTAATCTCTAGTGTCATTAGGAATGCCCTAAGGGTTGTGCAGTACCACAAACTCGGTCTCAGAAATGTGCAGCTGTGATAGCCACGTTGCAGGTGTATGGAAAATATGTAGGTATTATTGAAATCAAATGGGCAGTGCACCGTAAGCTAAACTGGTAATGTTAATACATCAACTGATTGCTTTTTGCCTTGGTTTCCCCTTCCCAGCTTTTGCTCAAAGGGTTCCCTCTTCCTGTGTGAGTGTCAAGCTGGAGACCTTGGGCTTCATATGAGCATTGGTACTATGAACATCTTCCAGTGTGCAGAGAAGAAAATACCTTTAAGTACAAGAAAAAGGAGCACATTAGATAAGCTCAAAAATGTTAGATAAATCAGTGGTGCAGTCTTTGTTCATGCATTCGCTGCTGCTTTTCCACCTGGAAAATAATATAGCAGAATTGGAGTACATTTGTGCATGTCAAAGAAAATGAAAAATGAGTCAATGAAAACAGCCAGAGAGGAGTTTTAGATTAGGATTGATTACTTGGGAAAAAACCCAATAACAAGCCTGAAAAAATATATATAAAATGACAAATGACACGGTGAAAGGAAAGTAGGGGTTTTGCTTTCTTCTGCTTTTGCTATGCAAAAAAAGGTGAGAGCCTTCTAGATGAGAAGCAGGAAATTTCAGCATGATAAAGCAAACTCATCTCCATACAGTATGCAATGAGAGTGGAGAACCATTATCACAGGAAATTAAGGCCACAGGCTCTCCTGAAGCAATCAGTAAAGGTATATAGGTATCAAGGGTATGATGATAGCGTTTTGAAAAAGGATATTAATCCTCTTCTATCAGGACATAAGACACTAGACTGGTACCTAATAAAATTCCCACACCATTTCTGCTGCATATTTCTAATAATTCTTTGCTCAGTGTGATCTCTCGAGGATCTAAAGCCCCATGTTTGGAGGTCTCACAGAAAGACAGCCTTCTACAATAAGTGCATTTTATTATTCTATTATTTGGGATTTATTGCTCATGCAAATGCCTCTTGTTGCAGAGGTGCAGCATGGCCACCTATATTTCATGGTGGGCTTGATTCAGCAGCATTTCACTGAAAAGGTGTGCTGCTCCTGTTTAACCTGCATGCTGCAAAACTGGAGATGTCTTGCAAGATGTGACTCTCCTGCTCAAAACAGGTAATTGTATTGAAGCCATATGCCCAAGGCTGTACATAAATGTGAATTCAGGTTTTTTTTTTTGAGCATCCAAAAAAATAATTACTTGTGTTTACATTTCTTCTTGCTTGTTCCTTCCTGTATTTTATACATTTTCCAGAATATGGTACCTTGCATTCCATGCACTATGCCCTGAAAGTCATGAAGAAGAGAATGCACAAGATTTTTCTGTTAATGCCATTATAGTTCCTACAAGTAGAAAAACATTAATTACCAAAGGAACAGAAATGATGATGCCTCCTTTGCTATGTGAAGGTCATAATCTTGACTCCATAACTGAAGAGTTATTCACATTTTTTCTGAAGTCTGTCTCTGATTTAAATTTCATGCAGTTTAAATATTTAGTACTTAAATGTATTATACAAAATTGATTTATTATATGAAGGATACATGCAGATCCCTTCAGAAAAAAAACTGTGGTTTTTTTCCATTGTTTTATTCTGTTATCTGTGAGCTGCTGCTTTCTTGTCTTGGTCTGATGCCTGTATGGACAATTTTAAGTTTATATAAATAAAGAAAAGAAGTTTCAGTGCACTTTTGTCCCAGCCATTCTCTTCAATATGAGGTCTAGTAGAAAAAAAATTATTTAGGATCTGAATTTTTTGTGTGCAAGCAGAATGGGAAAAATTACTATCCTTGGCGACACAGTAAGGTCAACACCTGGTTTAATAGAAAAAGTTGTTTCTGGCAAATTGTGCAAGTTTCCTAGAATACCAGAGAAATGTGATTTATTATTTAAAAATTACTAAAGTAATGTGTATTTGCTTTCTGCAAACTTCCGTGGGGGTAATCTTCTGCTATCCTCCTTCCCTTCGAAGCTCTGATTTGTCATTGTGCATAACCTGAAAAGTCTGCTGCAGGAGAAAAATAACATAACCATCAAACTCTCCAGTTTCCCAATGAGCATTGCTGGTTTATTGTGCTGTTCTGTCACTACTTCTGATTGCTGAGGCTTCCTCTAATTCCAGTTATAGCAGAAATATCAGGGTCTGGTTTTTTTTCTGAAGATTGATTGCCAATAAGAATTCACAATGGCTGCATAGTTTTCCATCTGACAGGTAACTGCAATGCAAGAAGAGCACACACAAATGGCATCAGAGGAATGGAGTGGTGGCAGTAACCCGGCCATAACAACACATCGGACAGATTTTTGTTTGCAACTTTCTGCCTGCACAAGGTCAGAAACAAAATACCAACAAGAAGCCTAGAGTATAGATGCCTACAGTTTTAAAAAATGCTGAGAAAGTGGAATGAAATTCAATATGTGATGTGTACTATGCAACCAATTGTTCTCCAGAAGGCTCCTTTGCTGTAAGTGAAGCAGAAAATATTAGATAGAATAAGGACCTAAAAATCTTTAAAAACATACCTATATAGTAGCAATTTAAGATGACAGTGAAGAATACTGTTTCCCAGTGTAAAAAAAAACCAAAAAAAAAAAAACCACCCCAAAAAACCTCCTTGTCACATACAAAAAATTAAATGCTATATTAGAATAGATAAAGTCAGAGGGCAGAGATATAGACATTGGCAGGTTTTGTGGTGTCCACTTTTCTTGTGCTTTCTTTTTCAAATGTTTCTGACAAGTTTTTTTGTTTTTTGGTTTTTTTTTTTAGATATGTGATAAGAAAACTTTATTGGAAAAAACTGTAATTGGAAAAAACTGAGATGAAACATGAAATATAAAAATCCATTGAGCTGAAAAAGCAGGTTATAAAGAATACCTTAGAAGCTGAGCTTTTAGAACAGATTCATTGTAAATAAACATATTTTTCAGCATTTTCTGAATAATTAGAAAACTGATAGGTGAAGTCAAATTCTTCATCTTGAAGAACAGAGGACAACTCTTTTTACCCCGGTGTACATGATGTCCTTGTTTCCTTATCAGCTGTGGAGAATGATCATCTTCAGTGTTCCTTAAAAAAGTCACATCTAGTTGAGTGCATATCTAGCACTTTTGTTCCTGAAGTAAGAGCTCTGTGATCTGGAAACAAGCTGGTGATCTCATCCTTCTAATAATGTACTTCAAATACTAAATTATGTATAATTTCCCTCTGATTATGAATTTGAAAGCATCTGCTTCTATGTTTTATTTGTGCTTATTGTGTTACATTCCTCAGAGTACTTTGCAAGCAAGATATAAAGTCAACTATTAATCATTAGTATTGCAATTAGAGTAATCACAATGAAACGAAATATTTTGGAGAGTGTAATGAGCATGAAAAAGTCTGACAGTGAGTATAGATACAAGTTCTTATAGAGGTACATGTTCCTAAGCTGTCTGGAAATGTGTTTTCTGAAAAACAACAATTTTTTTGGTGACTGGCTGCTACTTTCAATGTATCTTGCAAATTGTTGTGGGAGTGTATAAATCAGAGAGTTGATATGTTGTTAAAGCATAAGCAGAACACATCATGTTTTCTCTATCCCAATATTTTGCTCTTCTAATCTCTGCTGTTCCCATCTCCTCTCATAAATGTGCAACTGACAATGTCTAAAATCTGTTCAGGATCAAAGGCTTTGAATTGCTGCATCCATAATGTTTGGGTTTTGTTTCAGTCTTTGCTTTCCTGTGCTATACTAAAATAATTCCTTGCTCTGTATGGAGTAAGATGGGAAGAGCCTTCTCTATCATAGCATAACTGAAAAGGGGCAAATTTAAATTTTTTTAGAAATGTTTACAAATTTCTAAACTGAAGTTATCTTAAAGAATACTGCTTTTAGAGGATAAAGTCATTAAATATTTACAAAAAAAAAATTACAAAAACAGTCAGCCAAACATCACAAGTTTGGCTCACAGTTACTCTGTTACTTTGGAAAATCCCAAACTCATCTAAAATTACTAAAGAAAATACCTTCTAGTTTGAGTCAGCATGGTAGTCTAGTCTCTATGCATTCCCTTAGTATTTTGTCTTGCAATGCTTTTTGAGATTTTTGCAGATCAGTTTGGAATTCTTTGGTATTCTGTGGAAATATTTAACTAAATATTTTATTATTCAAAAATTAAAATTCAATCCAAATATAAATATTCTCAGAATTCAAATATAGGCTATGAGTGCTTACTTATTTTATTTTTAAAAACGCCTTTAAAAAAAAAAAGAAAGTAATTTGACATTCAAAAAGCAGTACATTTAGCAGGTATGTACCTGCCTTTTCAAGGGTTCAAGTTAGTTCCTCTTGCTTGCAATACAGTGATTTCTGTATCTTTTTTCCAGAACTCCAGTGGAAAATGTGAGTTTATGCCAAGGGCAAGATACTGCTGAGCATGACACCTCCCTCTGAGGTCACACCTGCTAAACCTGTGAGTAGAAAGCTGAGAGAAACTGAAGGGGGTGAGTGTGTAGGGGCATGTGAAGGAAAGGAGTTGAGCCCTAGATTAGTGGTAGGCACAGTTTCCCACAACCAAGAACATGCTTTTGCTGTGTCTATTAATTTCTGAAGCAACTGAAATTTAGCAGCTGTTTTGAGAATGCTGGGGTGTGGATTCACTGCAATGCAGGTAGAGATCAGTGTCTGACTGGGTGTGACAGCCTCAGGTACTTGCCCCAGAAAAGGAGCATTTTCTGTGTCACTTCTGCCACAGAAAATGTTGTCCTGAGGAGGACAATCTTCAGCCTTATTTTTTCCTTGTTCTTTCTGTGCCTGTGCTGCATCCCTGCAGGGAATGTCTCTGGAGGGCCCCTGTGGGAGCACTGGGGACACAGCCCTGAGTGGGGACATGTGCTGGGTGGCAGACACTGTGTGGCCTCTGGAGGGAACAGAGGAAGAACATCATTGAGTGTGGGGGGAAAAGGATCCCCATACTCAATGGGATCAATTGTACTCTGAGGTGCCAAAGTGTTTGGGAACTTCAAGACCTGTTTGAAGTGGTTCCAGCATGGCATCATGCTCTGCTCGAAAAGAAAGAATCAATATAGTGTAGGAGTAACAATTTCTCTATGTTTGTGAAGGCAGCAGAACTGTGATTATGTCTGACTTTCATATAGGTATTATTATTCATAATTTTTATTGACAAGGCAAGTAAGGAACCATGGCAACCAAGGGCAGCTTATCGAAAGCTATTTTTGCCTGTGTTGTGATTTCCCCATCTCTCCATTTTATTTTATTTCCCAATACATACACAACCTTTTCCAGCAAAATTGATTCCTCTGAATCAATCCCTCTTCATACCTAATAGTGCTTTTGTAACTTGATCAGCTAAGATAAACTTTTCCTGCATCTTCTGCATCATAGCATGTTCATCTTCTGTGAGATACAATAGATAAAACAAATATTAAAGGATGCTAATCTTCTGAAGATATTGTACAGAAAAAGTGTTTTCATGGGAGCATAATATGGTTGTCTGTTTTTGTGGAGTTATTTATGAGAAGCATGGAGAGTTTTACTTTGATGTGTAAGAGTATTTTGGCCTGTGAAATCTTCTGAAGTTGACACAAGAGTGTTAATGAAAATAACTTGCATTACGGAGGAAATATGAAAGTGGAATGTGATCTAGTTTGCTTCTTAAATCTGTGTAAGTGATGAGAAGAAGTGCTCGTGCTGCCTGATAAGGAAATGGAGTGACAAGTGTCAGCTGGGCTCCTGAGCTCAGTGGGTTTGGGCAGAGAGGGGAAGAGAGGAGGCCATGGATTAGAAGAGTCCAGCAAATAAAACCTTTCAGAGACCTTCACTTATAAACACAACAGTCTGGGGAAGGGGAAGGCAATAACACATTTCCTTGTTTTTTGCACTGATTAAAATGCTCTGCCAGAGTGTAAGGTTTAGATTTAAACTGGAGAAGAAGCATGTGTGTAGCTGTGCAGAGCTGCACAGGTGTCTGTGCCTGACAAATCCCTCTTCCTACAGACACACCCCTTACCTGGGCACTGTCCAGTGCTTGGGCTGTGTGCTGGTGCTCTGCCCATGTGGAGCTGCAGATCTGCTTGGGAATGCCTCTGGGTGATGAGCACAAGATAAATTATATTTCTATTGATGTTTCCTTCCTATAAGCCAAGGGACTGCTTATAAAGTACTATCTAGGCTGGATATGAAAAGTTTCAAACTTCTACATTATCAGTTGATAGACAAACACTTTGCTTAGTGAGAAAAGCTAAACTAGGGCTGAAATGGTATTTGAAGGACAAGACAGTACAGAAAGAAGTTCCCATCAACTGAAACAGCCAAATTTTGTCTATTTGGCCTCTCTGCTTTTGAAATGGGATATTTCTATTATTGTTCAGAGATTTGAATGCATAAATGTTATCTGATGATTGGGAAAGGAAATTGCTTTTGGTAGAGCCAGTGAATAGGAAAGGGTGGAGGACTACCAATGATACAGAGGCAAAGAAGCTTTGCTGTGAACACAGAGGAGGAAATACTCCTCCAAAAGAAACAAAAGAGAACTACGTACAGACTCCTGTGCCACTGGAACAGGGCACACTAAATGAGGCTGCTGGGACAAACTGGACCTCTGCTCAACCAGAAGACTGTGCAATGCTGTTGAAAACTACATTCAGACAGTTCTGCTGGATTTCAGAAGATATCAGAGAGTCAAAAGCCCATTGTGGAATTTCTATAGGCATATAGTTACGTGGATTCAGCAGAAAGGTCAGATAAAAATCATAAAAATCAATCTTAGAAGTTCTGAAAAATAAGAAGTAAAAATTATATCAGGTTGGGACTGCAAAGTGATGGGAAATTAGTTCAAAAACAGAGGGAGGCTGGAAGTACAGATAAAAGCTTTGTTTTGAGTAATGAACTGGGAGAAAAGAAAGCACACAAATCAAAGTTTATATTTGTGCGTATGTAATACTGCTAATTTTTCTTTTAGGTACTTAGAGGCCCAGTATGCAAAGAAGTAGCATTCCATAATCAATAAAGTAAACAAAAAATTTAAAAATGCAATACTTCAGTCAGCTGTGTCACTTCTGGCCTCCTTATTCTATTTTGATTTGCACAGGTTAGACCACCAGGGCAAGGAATATGACTCCCTGTGCTGATCAGGTACTGCAGCAGTAGGCAGCATTGTTTTTGCTGCTGGCCATGATGTTGTAGAGAGTGTGTTTAGCACACCCAGGCCATTCCAGCCCTGTTGGCCCCAGTGCTAGAGAATATTCCATGGTACACTCACAAGAATATAGGCACAGTACCAATGGTGCAGACAGCTTAAATCACAGTATCTGTTGTTCTTGTTGTTGTTGTTGTTGCTGTGTTGTTGTTGTTGTTGCTGCTGATGCTTGCTTCAATTATTACATTAAGACAGCTTATTTAGTTTATTTGCTGTAAATTACTTCCATAGGAGTGCTGGGAAAGGCAGAAAAGTTTACTGTTGTGCTGATGCTGTGAAGGTTAAGAAATACTGACTTAAAATAAAAGAAAGGAGGGTAAGGTTAAATATGAAGAAAATATTTCTGAAGGTAAGCAGAGCAAGTAGATCATATTAGAAAAGTCTCAGGAAAGCTCTTCACCAGGGATTTTTAATACATTGGATATGTATCTGTCAAGGATAGCTAATCCTGCCCTCAGACAGAGACAGATGACTTCCAGATGTCTATTCCACTCTGTGGACAGCAAGTTCATACCTGAATAATAAATAGGAAAGGGAAGGATGTGTCCCCAGCTATCCCTAGTGTACCAAGCAATGGGGGAGAATGAAGTGAAAGGGACTGGAGAGTGACCAGGCTCACAGCTTTCCTTCTGCTGTTTATCTCACTGGCACTCAGTGTGTCCAAGGCTCGGCATGACAGACTGCTCATCTGACCCAGGAGAGCTTTTTTGTATGTTTGTGCATTCTATCATTATATGGAAAAAATCAGATTTAGCTTCTGGAGGAGATATGGATAAAGTGAAAGAGAAAAACATTTTGTGATCATATAAATAAATAGCATTTAATAATTTACAAGCTGGATATATCAGGTATCATCTGAATGCTTGACTTAGCAGCCCTAAGATTGTTTTCAGCTTGTACACTAAAATGAGTTCCTAAACTTACACATTATTTCACCTCACATAAGAAATCCTCCAAATTCTGTAAATTATCTTGCTTTCTCCAACTATGATTATTAGTTTAATGATACAAAGTTGTTAATTTGCAACATAATGATAGGTATTTTCTGGACTCATCACCATCACTGAAGATATGCAGTGTTAGCCTTTGGGCTTCATGTCTGCTTGCTGAACATAGAAAGAGAAAGACCTGGAACTCAGTTTGTAACTGTAATTTAAAGTCATTCAGTGATTACACATTACTGTGCTTCTGGTGGGATCCTGACTTACATCTGGTTGCTGCTTTTCTTCTCTTGTCCATATTTTTTTTTTTTTTACTAAATTCTCATTATTTCAGCTCCCTCTGGAGCCTCATTTTGTCTTTCTTTCTCAATATATCATTGCTACATTGTCTTCTTATTAATTCTTATTCCCTACATGATTTTTTCTTGCTCCCTTTTCCACTTATTCTCTTTTACCCTTTACATTTTCATGTGGGGAATATGTGCAAAGCCTATTTTTCTTCTTTTTGTCTGTTTCCATGGGAAAAATGTGTTTTTTGGCTCTTCCTAGGACTGCTGATATGGTCTGACACTACATAAAAAGGTTTATGTATCAGCTGCTATTTTGCAAACAGCTGAAAATGGGATAATGAGTTGACTGCTCTGCATATGAAAATATCATTATTTTAGACCAAAATTTGCTTCAGTACTACAGAAAGTATTCTAGCTACAGTCTAGCATCTCCAAACTGGTGTTCATCTGCAGAACAGACATCTTCCATCAATGTGAGCTACTATTAGTCTAATCCAGGAACAGATTTACTGTGTAGGAAAGGATGGGTCAAAAGGGCAAAGCCCTCTCCAATGGCAGTATTAATATCAGATTGTCTTTATGATCATGGAGTTGTAGCTGTGGACTTCCCTTGCAATTCTTTCAAGAATAATTTCCATTTGCCTCAGATTAGGATGAAGATTTTCCTTCAAAAGACTACAGACAGAGCATGTCACTTGTGCTCACAGCATACATCAGGCCTCTAGCCTAGAAGGGAGATAAAGGCACTCCTAAAAGCAGGCAGGGGAGCAGAAGGATCAGATTCTGTGTCAAAAGTTAGTTGATGCACACCAAAGCAGCTTGCTGGGCTGAGCTAGTGCCTAATTTCACAAGTGTCAGGGAATGAGCATCAGTTTTGTAGAAAAACTTGAGCCCTGATTCTGTGTGGTGTTTCAAAAAGTGACTCAGAGTTGAGTGCTTCCCTGTCTCATTACTGGTCTTGGACCTGGGAGGAGTCTTTCATTTTTTCTTGTCTTCTGTCATAGCATAAAAGCAACACTTAAAGAGACTCCTTGGGGGAAGCAGTCTACTCTTATTTCTTGAAGATTTGTGCATTCAAACAGAAGCTGGAAAACAAGCATAAGCAATTTTAGTCTGTCATTTTAGATATTATGTCAAATGTTTAAGGTCACATTTCTCAAATACCTTTACATTATAAAGAAGCAAAGTTGAGCCAGACACCGAAAGACAGATTAAGTTCACCTGACAGCTATCATCTGGCCTCTAACCCTGCCTTTTGGCATTAAATGCAATATAGGATTATATTTTATATAGTAAAAGGATATATGCTGCAGTTATAAAATAGCTTTCACCAGCAATACAATTTTGAAGAAAAATACAACTATTTATAAGCTAAGCTTATTTCTCCCCCACATTTTTCATCTCATTGCAGCCTGGTCCCTTTCTCCTATGAAACTCTGTCCACCCCACCTTAAAGTTTTCTAAGTAAGAGCACTCATTATTGAACATCTGGACTATGGGAGAAAAATAACTTTCCTGTCTTTTGAAATGGTTCACAGAACTAAAAGTAATTAGCTAGACTTCCTCCTTCAAAAGAACTTAGCAGTTTCTTGGAAAAGTCAATGGGGTTTTTTTGCTAATGTAATTCGAGGAAATCATGCTGTGAAACTTTCTGATGATGGAATTCTGTTCTGTTTGGATTTCTTCAGCAATGTCCTCTGCAGATTACCTGTGAAGACTGTCCCTTGAAAATAAACAATGTAAAAATTAAGCTTTCTGATTCAGATGTAGTTTGTCCCTGATTGCAGTGACATAGATCATCTGTTTTCACTGATTGTTTGACTCATTGGACTTGCCAAGCATTGATTAGAGAGACCGAATTGATTGATTGATTCATTGATTGATTGATGATTGATTTTTTTTTTCTTACATATCATTGCCAATATTATTTATGTAATTCAGTGAGCTCACTTAGATAAGACTGTAGAAGTGTAATATTAGCATACTCCAATATCAAGAGAACAACTATTACTAAATTTCAGACTTGGAGTGCTTTGTAACTATCTGGGGAAAAAAGGAGCACAAAAAAATATTTGAGACCCAAAATGAAAGTTTTTCTGATTGAAATTTCTCTCTTTCCACGTCTTCCTGCATATATGAAAATCCTTGTAATAGTGAGGGAACATGTAAAATGCCATAATTATACTGATAATGAAAATAGGAATAAAAGTGTTGGGAAAAGGTGTTGTTAAACAAATGCAGGTTGTCAAGCTTCTCTGCATTATTTACAATCTGTGTCTTTCTTCTCTAGGTGAGGAATTTGTCTGTGTGCAGAAGTCTCCCACAAATCTGTCCACCTCTTGAACAGTGAACATAGAACTTAAGAGGTGTTTTAATGTGGGGTCTTCTAACAGTGGAACAATGGGAGAGGGCAAATGACTTAGAAACAGCCTCAGGTATCCTATAAACAGAGACGTGTTTAGAATGTAAGTGATTTTTTTTTTTTGTATTGTCCTGTATCAGACCTGTTCAAAATAATTCATGCAGTCCCTTAAGTTATTGCCAGTCTCAGAAAGCAGTTTAGAGAGACCAAATAATCCATGACTTAAATCTGGATAGCACTGTTGAAAAGCATTTCACTCTCTGATTACAGCATTTGAAATGTGTTAGAAAAGTCACATTGTGCTTTTATCTAGGGAACCCAATGGTAATGCAAATAGTAACATTAATGGCCAATAAATTAATTACTCTCAGTAGTGAATTAATAATGTAATGAAGAATTAATTCCATTTTTTAGTGAAGATCATCTTAAATGTTTCATTCCTCCTCTCATTTTGTTTCACTATTCCCCACTGTGATCAAAACTTCTTTTGCAGGCACCTGAATGACTAGACAGCTCCATACCCCGAGCACAGACTTTAAGATAAGATCTTAATCTAAGAAAATGTTAGCTCTTCTTTTTAAAGCATATTCCACATTGCAAAGCTCGTAAAAGAGATTTGTATTGTACAGTTTAATGATATCTGGTGGGAATACTTCACAGTAGACAAGTTTTCCCTCAGGTTTTTCATCCATGTTTAGTCTACTTTTTTCCTGACGTATTGCTTATTTCATCGTGTGCAGCACACTGGTCTATTCTATCTGCAGAGCAAAGAAAAACTGCTCGTGAATTACTGGAAAGGAAAACAAATAGGAAAAAAATCACTTTATGTAATAAAAAACCAAAAGGAATTTAAAAACAAGGTGAGATCAAGGCATGAAATCTGAGAGGAAATACTCTCCAGTTCGGCTGTTAATACCTCACCTTTGGTAGCTCAAGAAGCTTCTTTTGTGAATCTCTGCATTTCAGCAATGTTCCCCTGCATCTCTTCAGCTTGTTAAGATTCTTGTAAACTCTAAAAATAAAAAAGACTCAACAACATTTGAGCATAATAAAAACCTTCTGAATTGCAGAAACAGATGTCTAATGTCTTGCTTTTGAAGTTCAGGACTTTTAAATCAGGTTTAGTTAAACCCCAAGGCTTAGGCTACCGTAGCATTTGTAAACAGAGGAGACATTGAATTCTTGCCATCAGTAGAAAGCTTGACTTATAAATTACCAGGATGGACAGGTAATTCTGAAAGAGGCTTCCATTTATGTGTGGTTAGATGGACTTCTTTTCAGAGACATCAGTGCTCTCAAAATGACCATGTTGTTAAGAATGGCAGTCCCATCCATTACACCCTGCACTCAGTGGCAAGATGTCACACTGTTAACATGTGACAAGTTATATGTGCTTATGGGACAAGTTATATATGCTTTTTCTTCCCTCAAAAACCAAAACAACCCTGCACTATTCAAAATTCCTCAATTACATGACTGTCCATGACAGCTTCTGGAATTGTAAAAGTTAATAACCAATGCTAAGCAATCAATCTGTCAGCTTTTGATGAAGTAAATTACAGGAGATCAGAAGTTAGCAGCCACTATAACAGGTTTTTCCAGAGGAGCTGGATAAGTTGCTGGTTGTCACCCATAAACAAGGATAGCTGCTTTGTTCCTTCAGCAGCAGCAATGCACCTCCTTCATCACTTCAAACCCACAGAACACAGGCAGGATGCTCTGTTATTTATGGCAAATAGCATGTGCCTCTGAAGGCATCAACCCTTTACAATTCCTCTGGGGGAAAAAAAAAGTAGAATTCTGCCTTAAACTCCTTCTAGATTCTTGACATAGTCAGAGCACCTCATCCCAGTGCAAATGTTTGACAAATTGTATCTGCTGAAGGAAAACAGATAATCTATGGGGGGAAAAAAAAAAAATTGCATGAGCCTGAAATGAACCTTAATAATCTGTCCTTATATAGTAATAGTTATATATGTCCTTATATAGTAATTTTTAAAAGATTTATCCTGTCTCTCATTTTGATTTTATTTTTGATTTGCTGAATGAAAAATTTGGTCCTGCAGGCCAAATGTTTTCAAGACAATCATAAATTTTTTTTTTATCAGATACTTGTGAGAAAAATAATAATTGGATCATTCTATTAACTTCTGTCTCTTGTCTAATTTAGCCTGTTAGATGTAAAAGTCACGTCCTTACAAATCTCCATATCTTCTTTCCAAAAATCTTCCTAGGTGCATCTTTGTGACTCACCTCTCTTGCTGTCAGCAGCACTAATCTTCACTGCCTGACACCCTGTGTATTTAGGAAATTAATCCACTCACCTCTACCTTTCTTCATAACAGCATAATAGCATATCTATGTAGGATAAAAAGCCCAAGGAAATATATTTAATTATTTAATAGTTTCCCAGTTATTTTAAAAATTCCTTTTAAACCATCATTCTTGGTGTTGGTGCTACCCAAACCCCCCTCCTGCCAGGTTGGTCCTGGTGTCCTCCAGGACAGGTGAAAGTTCTCATGATATTCCCAATGGCACCTCTCTGGATGGTCCCGAGGAGAAACTCCTGCATCCATGAGCTGCCAACTTCCCTCTTCAAGCAAACCAACTGTTTGGTGATTGCACTCTGTCTTCACAAATAATGGGGCCACAGTCCCTACCAAAATTCATTTAGCTTCTGATTACAGCCATTCATTCTGTAGACAAGGTAAATTATTGTGGTTGGTGTCACCAGCTTAATAGGAGCCAATTCAGACACAGGGAGTTACTCTAGGTACATATGTAGCCCTTGTCCTCTCACAGCAGCAAAGGATCATATTTGCAGGGGATCATCTACATGGTTAATTTTGCACAGAATCAATTTAGACAGTTCAGCTGAAACATTTTCCATCTGTCAGCTGAACCAGCCTTGCCATGTCTGCCCTCAAACTTTCCCCAGCTGGTGTAAATGCTCAAAACCTCTCTGCATGGAGAATTCAGCCTTTCTTATTTCATTGACATGTACCTTCCACATGTGTGTCTCTGTGCCTTGGTTAAAAGAGAACAGCTGAAATTAAATAAAGTAAGAAATATTCACTTGGAAAGTAATATAATAGGGATTTAATGTAACCTCTGCCCAAGGACCCTCTCATTATCCTTGTCTCTTTAGCTCTGGTGTTTGAGACAGAGCAGTGTTTAATTATTTACTGGTTGCTATAGTGTTGTTAAATGAACCTTTGAGACTGTCATGTGGTGGGTAGAGCTGTGCCTTCACAAATATTAAAGATCTGCAGCAATTTCACTTTCCAAAGATTCNCTCAGAAATTAATTTCTTACTCTTAGAACTGTGCCCCGTTGTTCTTTTTCTGCTTGTTGTCATTTCACATTACTTCAGTGTATAAAAATGAGTTTGCAGGCTTTCAGATGCTGAGGCTGTTAACTTACCAAATCTCTCCATATTCAGACAAGTTCAATCTGTATAAAGAACACAATGATGCATAAAACAGATACATTGCATTATGCAGCAGTCTAATTTATTTCATGAAATATATAACAAATGAGCAAATATATTTTGATGCCACAACCACGAACATTGTAGGCTTCTAGCAATTCAGCATGACCAATGGAGCTGAAAACCATTATTTGTGAAGTGTGTATTGATGAGTTAGAAAAGTAAGACATTTTTAGCATCCAGTGAGTATTTTTGTGGAATAATGCAAAAATTATTGAAGGGGAAAAGAGATGACCAAAACAAAAGAATGAAAACAAGTATGCAAACTGAAATATTCTGTGGAGAAAAGCCAAGACTGGTTTGAACCTAAGAAGTTTATGGTGTCTGTTAAGAAGCAACAAATGGATTTAATTTACTGTTTCATTTTCCTTCATAAAACTTGCCACTTTATCTTTGCATAGCTTATACAAAAGTACTTCGATAAAAATTTGCTTCCAACACATTTTCAAAGTCTTACTATGTGCCACATGAAGAACTTGTCTAGATGAAATATCAAGAATCTGGACTCACTTTCCTTCCCTTTCAGAGAATATTGTATTTCTGTGGGAAGGGAAGGGTGAAAAAAGAGAGAGAAAAACCAAAAATATAAATGATCCATAGATATGAGACTACAGATATGTTCCTCATTCAGAAATATTGCCTGACAGTCAGTCGTTGAGTCAACAAGGAAAGGTACTGCTCCCTGAAAACAGTAAAGAGGTTTTCCTAGGAGATGCACTTTTACCATTCCATTCTGTGCATTCCAAGTTCCAATTACATCTGTGCAAGAAAAACAAAATAGGGTCTTTGGGACTGAAGATGAGTATAGAGCAATCATAAAGGATGTAATCAGAGAAAAGAGTGACAAGTTGACAGGTACAATTCCGAGACAAATGTACAGGCAAGCAGCTGAAGTAGCTCTACATTGGGATACAGCACTTGTGCACTGGGGACCTGTCCCAGATCCACTGAAGCTATTAAATGCAAGGCTGGGAGGAACCCAGTACTACTGACCTATGGAAAAATGAATTCATGTCTGAAATACTTTCCCTTGATAACATTTTTCATACATACTGTGGAGAAAAAAAATGCCCAGCAGCTTGTCCAGTCACTGGAGTGCTGATTTTATTTATGAGTGACCTAATAGGTCTTATTTACTTCTGCTTCAGTGAATAAACCTCTATAGGAGAGCAGACAAATGGGGAAGCACTGACCAGGTACTACCAAATAGCTGAGAGGCAGTACCTGATATTTCCTACTCAGTTGTTGTACAGATTCTGCTGTGCTGTGCTGGTAGCATGTGCACATAAACAAAACCCTGAGTTAAAATCCACACTGCATAACATGCTCAGTGCAATTAAGGCAGTGAATTATTGAATAAACAATATCCTTAGATCACCCCGTTGGGATGAGCTTGAGCTTCTGTAGAATGGGGCATGGCTTGCATTCCTCCAGCATCCAGAGGGTTTGCCTGTGTCATCAGCCTTGTATATGGCAGGATGAATTAATTAATTGCTTCTGTCAGGTCCTAATTTTAGAAATCAACAAATAAGCAAACCTGAAACTTACTGAAATGGACCTACTGATAGTTTTAAAGAAATTTAGGTCAGATTTTCATAGGAAAACTGCTTCTGCTTCAAAGGCTTTAATAAATGTGAGCTCAGGCAAATGGAAGTAAAAATAAAAACTATTAAAGGGTTAAAGATTATAGACTATAAAGTCCTAACTTTTTCTGCTTCTAAAGTCTCAAAGTTGCCTGTGTGTATAAATTGCACAAACAACAGTAATTAATTCTGCTTTAGAAAATAACTTAAATCCTTTCCACAGGCTACAAAATCAACTTTTACCTTTTCTCCAAATATAAAATTTCTCACATTATATAAGCATAGATTTTTTTCAATATATGGGCTTCCTTTAAAAAAACCCCAAGTTTTCACTTTTATAGTAGTTTTGTGCTGTAGCCTGAACATATAACCATCTGAAATAAATTAATATTGAGTCAATTACAGATTTCTGGTATATAAATTTCTTCCACAATCACAGATTAAAAATCCCTTAGGAACCATTTCCCAATCTAAGGAATGACACTTGTGGCCATGTCTCAGAATCAGCTAAATTGTTCGAGCACCATTCCTTTATCCAGCAGTGACCTTTTATTTTCAGAGTATATAATATGCTGAATAACTCTGGTAAATGATCTGTGGGTATAAAGGGCTGTCTTGTTTCCTAAAAACTTTGCAATATATTTGGCTCATTAAAGACATCCCAGAAACTGTAAGGAGCACCAAAATATTGTATATCTTATTTCAGCTTCAGTGATAGTGATACCATTTAAAAATGATGGAAACCCAAAAGAGTATGAAGTAATTTCAAAACAAACAATGTTTCAGCCATAAATCTAAAGTTTATACCAAATTTTCTTGCATCTGCAGGAAATTGAAAAACATTTGCAACAGAAATCTTTTACTTAGCTTTTCTTTTTCTTGACTTACTTCTCTTAGAGTCAAGTTATTTTAAATTTCATTTATTATATTGCTGCAGATAATCAATAGACTTGATTTAAACTGGCAAGTTTGCTTTCTACAAAGAGATCTCAAGGAGAGAGTCGATTACAGCATTGGAGCCTCCTCAGGAGAACAAATCTGTAAGCAATCTAATTGCTGTCATCATTTATCAGGCAGCGCTGCATTAGCTGGTATTTTCAGTGTCGCAGGTGAGTAGAGCAAGCCTTTGAATGAAGGATTAAACTTTGTGTAGCATAGGAAAATAAAGCTTTTTTTTCAGCATGAAATCCCCAGATGTAGCTCTTCTCAAAGACATTTTTACAGGGATTGGTTCACCAGCCTCCTGTGGATCCATTTTCCTGGGGCAGGATGAGGCATTACAAGTATAAAATGCTGTTGCTCCTCTCTGCACACGGCTTGAGCAGAGAGAGCCTCCAACACCGGGCTCTCTGGCCCCTTCAACAGCACACTGAAGATAATAAATTGCTTCCTGTATCACATTGTTGCAGTAATAAACAGATGGGACTCAGTTTCTTTATGAAGGAAATTCTTTATTCACAAAGCTCATATTTATAGGAAATATCAAAAGGCACTGTGTTAGACTTATTTGGCAAACAATACACTGACACTTGGTTATTGGTCAGTAAATGGCCAGGGTATATGTTTGTCAAATCTCTTTTTTGATTAGTTTACTGTTCACTGATTCCTATGGGGCAGATTTCTTGTTTATTATAGGTGCAAACAGTTCTCTTACTCAAAAAGTTTGTTGTGCTAATTGCTTCCATTCTCGTGATTTTTCACATGGAAAGTTACAAGCTAACTGTGAGCTTAGCTAGAGTAGCAGGGCCTAAGCCATATTTTATAAGGCTTTCTGTTTGTAATATCTGTGCTTGTGTCTTGGGTTGCAATGCAGGATGTGGCCAGGGCTGTGTATTCTATCACCATCTGTTGTAACCAGGTGGGGCAGTTTATCCTTTCCATTACTCATCCTTGTCCCGGAAGATATCTTCTGTTGATGAGCCATTGACTGATAAAATTACATCATTATGGGCTCCACCCAGGGGGAGGAACCAGGCATTTCCAGCTGAATAAAAACTGGGAATCAGAACTCTATAAGCAGCCTTTTTCCATTAGATTCCCAGATGATGAAGCCCTTCTACACTACTACTGGATCTTTTGAGGAGGACTGCACTCTTCTACAGGATCACTGCTTCAACAGAACCACATCTGTCCCTCCAGGAGGGCTGCAGCCACCATTTAATCAGACTGTTGCCAACACCCTGACCGACAGGGTGTCAGGTTGTATTCTGACTGTTGGTGTTTTTGTACTATTGTGTGTTATTTTGATTTCTCTACTAAGTTCTAGTTTTTTTCTTAGGGTTTTTGTTGGGCTTTTTTTTTTTGTCATACTAGTATTGAACTGTTATTCCTATCCTCATATTTTTGCCTAAGAGCCTCTTAATTCCAATTATAATAATAAATAGGAGGGAGGGGGTATACATTTTCCATTTCCAAGGGAGGCTCCTGCATTTCTTTAGCAGACACCTTTGTCTTTTAAAACTAAGACAACTTGTATGTAATATCACCTTAGTGGCGGGGTCCTCCTTGAAACCTTATGGTGGTTGAAATCCTTATGGTTTCAACCATATTGTTGTTATTGCTGAGAGTTGTTATTGCTGTCATATGGCTGTTCAGACTGTCACTGCCCTGACCCAGAGCAAGGGGATGGGGGACACCCCTGCAGGGTCAGGGTTGTGACACATCCTTGTGTTGATTCACTGTTGTGGTGGCAGTAATGTACTTCACCACATCCCAGGGACATGCAGTAATTTCACTGAGAGAAGAAACCACCTGAGCCAGGGCCAGGCTGCCAGAGAACAACAGTTCCCTTGTGGCTTCCTCTAAAAGAATTCAAAGCCCCATTAGTGGGCAAATCCCCATCCTCCCTTGCTGTGGTGTAGTCTGGCCCTTGTGAAATTAGGGCCTTGGGGTTTGGACAACTTTTCTTTGGTATTTCTGAAATAGAAGAGAACTGTGTCATCAAATGTCTTTCAAAGAGAAAAGCCAGTTAAGAAAGGGATTGTACAGTCTGTCTTAAATAATTTGATTTATGGATTGACTTCCTTCATAAATATTCATTGCCAGCTCCATTATTTTCTTAATTTACTTTTTCTGGCTGATGTGGATCCAAAATTAAGTGCATTCATGGTGTACAAATATGGATAGCTTTCCCTTTGAAAGTATAAGAAGGCAACAAATGCCTCCATATCCATTGCTTCCTGGATATAACCCTTAGTGAAGTGCATGAATTTCTGTGGCTGGAAAATGACTTCATGCATGAGAAGCCTGCTTTTTCTAATATGTGGGACTTTTTGCTTATTTTTAACAATGTCAGCATTCTTAGGGTGGTGAAATGAGAAAACCACGTGTCCTCCTTTCATCGCAGCCAGAAGTTACAGCTGGGCGATATCCTGACAATGTCCTTTGCTCCAGCCTCAGTGCTGTGACAGAGAGCTGGTGTTGGCTCTGTGGGGTCTTAACGGGTTCATGCTAAAGGCTTTGCTTCCCTCTGTTTCTTGTGGGCTGAGGCAGGGCAGATATGTTGGTGTGGCTGAGCTCTGCCACTGATGAGAGCAGGGTGTAGAGGAGGGGAAAAGCTATGGCTTCTTCTCTCTATGGCAAGAAAACTCAATGGGGTTACAGAGGAAGAAGTGTGTTTTTTCAAAGGTTACTGGAAAGGACTTCTTTAATGATTTGGAGACAAAAAATCTCTCTTTTTTTTATTTTTTTATTTTTTTTATTTTTTAAAGCTGGCCTATTTCTTTAGAATGTACAACATGAGAAGGTAGTAGCCTCCACACCTCTTGCTCTCTCTGAGTATAGTAAACATGCACCTGTCTTTGGAGGTCCATTGGCTTTGATGTAATGCACCTAGCAGTGAGGATTCCCAAATGTAAAGTATTGAGGAAGATGGACAAATTTCTCAGTCTTCAAGTTCTTCAGAAAACAGTAATCTCTTTAGAGTTTACTTTTGTTTTGGGGTTTTTGTTTGTTTGTTTTTTGTTTTGGTTGGTTATGTGGCTTCTTTTTCATATATTAATATTAAAGGAAATCCAACAGTAATTTCACTTGGAATGATTTCTTTTTTTCCCAGGGCTATATGATAACTGTTCATGTATTTGCTGTGTTCTAAAATGAAGATATTTCTTCTGAAGTAAAAAAACAATTTGGATTTTGGAATGAATTGGCATTTTAGATTCACCTGTGTTTTCTTTTTAGTATCCTCATCTTAAGCACTGTGGGACCAAGAGGTCCTTAAAAATAGTCTTTTGAAATTACTTCTAACCACAGATGTAAAAAAAAAAAAAAAAAAAAAAAAAAAAAAAAAAAAAATTAAAAATAAAAATAAAAAAAACATTTT
>VWZN01007369.1:754498-769598 GCA_013396955.1 Regulus satrapa | reverse complement strand
AATCAGATTTAGAAATTATCAGAAGGTCACAGTGAAAGTAAAAATGAGAGGATTGGGCTGTGTTTACTTTTTAAAGGTATTTTTTACAGGTGAACATTATTAGTTCTCATTGGTGCTTCCATTATTTTTCATTGCTATATAATTTCTTCCTGAAATGTCCATTTCCCCAAATCATTACAAAGATGTTTGTGTTTCAGTTCCATGAAACAGTCTGTAAACCCCTGTTTCTCACACTGTGCTTAGTCATGGATACCCATTTGTGTCAGCAGTGCTCAGGTACTTTTCACGCTAAGGAAGGCCTTGGAAGTAAAAAAAAAAAAAACCTCCGTGATTCCCAATGGTACTCTACTAATTACTGAAGAGGGACACTAGGAAATTAAGCAGNACTAATTACTGAAGAGTGACACTAGGAAATTAAGCAGCTGTTAACATGTTTTATACTATGAAGGCATGGAAAAGGTGGTAGTGATTCCAAGTGGATGCAAAGGAAAATTCTCTATCAACAGATTTTTGAGGAAGTTGCACCTAATTACAATTGTGCTTCACAAACAGGGTTTCAAGAAAAGGTTTTCAAAACCAGGCATGTGACTCATCATGCTGTAATATACATTCAAAGTAACTTCTAATTTTGGAATAATAGTTGATAATACAGCTAGTGAAGAATCTTGGTTATATCAAACCAGAGGTTTTTGACTCAAATCCATTTGAAAATGTCTGCACTCTATTTACAATAATCCAGTAATCTTTATTCACTTCAATTCCTTATTCTCCCACTACTCCCTGTTTCTGGAAGGATTCCAACAGTTAAAAAAATACTACAGATTTATTTAAAACCCATTTTCCAAAATGTGATGTCGTAATAGAAGGAATTTAATGAGGAACATCATTATGTGTTCAATAGAAAGCTTTCTCACTGATCTTGTCGCAAAAAAAAAAAAAAGAATCTTCTCATTACTGGTGTCTCTCTGACTCAGCCAGGCTTTCATGTAAAAATAACACTAAGCTCACAAACTTGTGGTGGAATGGCAGCTATATTAGACACAGTTTTATTACCACTTACCAGTTATTTTTAGAAACCACAGTTCAGCTTTTAACTTGAGTGGCAAAGTAGCAAAGAGAAAAAATTGTTCATAGCTGGAATTTCTCTGAGGACATGGAGAAGTACCAACACTTAGGAGAGATGGAAACGAAGGCTTCAAATGACAGCTAGTATTAACCAAGGAGTATGTAAAACATCTCTATTGTTTGGGGGTTTTTTTAAATGCATCTTGTCAATTTGGCATTATTTTATATTTTGGAGTGCTGATCAAGAAATTTCTTGATGTAAAAACTTGCAAAAACTCTGGCAATTGCTGAGGATCATGACAGCTAAGAGCACTGATAGATATCCCTGCCACTGCACACTCCTCAGTAGTTTTGTTTTGGTTTTTTTTAAAGTGTATTTTGTTTCTAAAAATTTTGAATCTTGCTTTGTCCAAAAATCCATGATATTTTACACAGAGACTTTGCTATGCCCTGTCAGACACAGCAAAAGTCAAAAGAAGGCAACATTCCTGTTAAGGAATCCTATGGAAACACTTCCATTACTTTCCAATTCTAAGATCTTCTCATCAAGCTAACTCCTTGAGAAAAAAGAAAAATCAAGAAAGGAAAACTAAGTATTTACAGGTATCTAATGGAGAAGTATAGCTGCTGCTGCTATGAGTCCAAATATAAATTATTGCTTTGTCTGGCAGGGATGAAAATGTTGCAAGTACTACTGAGGAGAAGTAAATTAAAACCATAATTAAATAAAAATAAAAATATTAGAGGTTCTCTAGATTGCAGAGAAAGAATCTTGTGATTCTTCTGTCACTCATTATAGTTGGTGATATAAAATAAATGAGCATATTCTAAACCCAAACACTGTAGACTGAATTAATTAATAAGCACAATTTCTTAGTATAATGTTCTTTATAGTGTTCATGGTTTACTCAATATAGGGCTATTTGAAAATTTAACTTCCAATGTTTTCTCTCTCGGAAAAAAAAGTCTGACTTTTTTTTTTTTTATGGGAAATTTTAAAATTTCCTTGCTCATATACTTAGAATTTATTTGAGTTTTTCATGCTTAATTTTTTGTTCCTAACTTGGATTTTAATCCAAAGTACAGGCTGCCCCTGAAGGTTTTCTGAATTCCTACAAATTTTAGAAATATAGTTTGAATATTTTATGAAGAATATATGTTACTATTATTTTGGTGCTTAATGATGGACTTGAGGACCTGAACAAAGACAAGGTTGTTAAATTATCTCAAAGAAATAAACTAATGTTTATGTTGCACTAATCATCATGTTATTATACTAAGAATCAGGAACTAAAAAGTAAACCCTGAGACAATTATTCTTGAGAAAATGACTATAAGGGTGAAAAAATATTATCTGATGTGTATCAATCATTCTGGTTAATCAATAGGCATTTAAGTATGGGGCTGTAAGTTAAGAACCTGACTGACTCAAACATTGCCATGTAAATATATTAAAAAACAGTATAGAAATAGTCCACTGCTGTTATCTATTGTTGATGTAAATTTGGATTGTGTTTGGAATGAAATTTTGGCTGGTTGATGGAATTTGAACATCTGTGGATAAAGAAAACTAATGTTAACCCCTGCCTCTCCTCCATTTTGCTTCTTAGAGATTAAACCTTGTATAATGTAAAGACTTTTAAACCCCCGAAGTACTAATGCAGTGCTGTCACAGTAGCAGTGATGACTCTGGTGGCTTCCTGTTTTGTGAACAGCCCCAGTAAGCCCCCAATGCACATCTCCTTCCTCTTACTTTTCCTAGACTTGATTTTCCTGTTTTAGTGTAACCCAGTACAGCTCTCAAACATTTCAGACATCTTCTGTCATTCTTACCCTCAGCTGTTTAGACAAGACTACTTATCAACTTTTTCTTCCTGACACAGATCCTTATCTTAATTGATAGCATGTTTTCTCATATACCACATCCCCATGGGTTGTGATTACTTTTCCTGGCTGACAGGTATGTCAAAAAGGAGCTGAGTCTCGAGGGTGAAAGAGATAGATGTGCTTAGACCAGCACTGGAAGAAGAAGTAAAAAGGGAGACATTCTACAGACAGAAGAGAATTGTGGAATAGAGAGTTGGAGTAAAGACAAGGAGAAGCTGAACGGAATAAAAAGTGGTGCTGTCATCTGAGAGCACATGAAGATGGAAGAGGGCAACCTGACTTGGTTTCCTGTTGATGCCAGTTACAGCAGCATGCAACTGAATTAGCAGCTGACTTCCTTCATTTGTCTAAATGCAGAATTCAGAATCACATTCCTCACACAAAGTTCGCTTGGACGTACTTCGGGACGGTTGGGCATCTGCACCAAAACCCCCTTTACCAACACTGAAACTTCTGTAATTAGGCTAATCTTGCTGCCTTTCAAACCCCAGTTTATGTTGGTTTGAAATGAAGGGCATGTTAAGCAAGAAATGCAAAATGGGGGACACAGTTTTCAGGAGCATAAATGAGCTCATTTTTTATGGGAGTTATGAGCATGTAGAAATGAAAACCTTGATGCTTGTAGATCCAATGCCACAAGTTTCTAGCATAGACGCTTTTATTCATCCTTGGGAACCTGCTCTAAATGAGACTGCTAGGACTAAAAATTCAGATGTGTTGGATTTTTTAAAGCCTAAGTCCCTTTAAGACCTTATCTGCTCATCTAAAAATGTCAACAATATTTCATGTCAGTATTGACTTGAAAACTGAATTTGCTTCTCACGAGAAACAGAGAGAGCCTTTATGTAAGAGATCATGCTGGACTTGATTTTGTGATGTTTTGGTGACTGATGATGCCTGGGCAGCCCTGCTTGAACACGTGGGTTGGGCTGTATGACCCCTCAAGGCCTAACCTCAACCATTTGTGATTCAGAGATACATTAGAAAAGATTTAAACCATGGTGGCAAGGAGAAGTGTCCATTCTCTCTCTGGGTTGGTGTTGAGGCCCTGTTGTTGCAGACATCCCAGGAAAAACACTGAATTCAATTCTTGTCTGCATGGGACAAAAGGAGTTCTCAGAAATGGACTTTGGCCTGAACTGAACATGATGAGGCCAAAAATTGCTTCACTGAACTTTTTTCTTTTTTTTTTTTTTTTCTTTTTTTTTTTCTGTTAAGTAGCCAATGCTGGGATGTAGTTATGGTTACCAAATAGCTGAAGATAAGTATAGAGAAAGATGTATATATTTTTTTTCTCTCTCTCTTAAGGGAAAATGACAGAACATAAACATTTTACAAAACTTTTCATTCCTGGTTACATAAATTGCCTGAAATTTAAATGGCTGAAGAACTAATTCATTTTCTGTACTTCTTCACTTTTGAAATTGGAAATCTCTCTGCTAATATAAGGAGTTTTGAAACTGTATAAGTTATTTTATAACTTTCAAGAACTGTAATTCAAGAGTAGCTGAAATATTGTTACAGTGAGACTGTAATTAAAATTCAACAATAAAAGCCTAAAAACCTGATTTTCAGAATTTTGCATCAGAACTAATGAATGACCTAAAATTCCATTTCAAGCTCACCATGTCATATTTCAAGAGTAGTCTTAACATCTGCCAAAACTTTCATAAAATGAGACACTATGATCAGTGATTGCACATTCTCTGCACATTTGATGAGTTAAACTATATATATTTATATTCTATGTAAACACCATATGACAAGTCCTACTAAATACCACTATTATCATGGGGGTTTTGTAGCAGGAGAGCTTTAATAAACAACAGAGTTACATTTAAATGTGCTAGGCCAGACCCAGCAACCTACAGAGTGCTTTCATAGCACCACAGTACATGGCCCCACAATTATCCCAGGTGTTACTGAGTAAAAATCACCAACTTGTTGTTTATTGGGAGCCTGCATCACGTGAAGTCTCTGGGTTTCTCAGACCACCTGCTGAATCCATGTTTGAAAGGATGGCTATTGGACTCCAGAAAATGATCAACCAGGCAAGGCAGAGAGGAGAGATAAGGAAGCATAGAAAAACCCATAGGAAAGGGACACATTTTATGGAGGAGTATAGAAATAATATGTCCAGTAAGCTGTGGAGTTTACAGGCTCTGCAAGTCAGAAAAATAAGGCAAACCAGACCCTGCTTCTGTGACCTGAACATAAAATATTTCTCACTTCTTCTAGCTTTTCCCCTAAAATGCTTTCCTCTAATAGATGACTTCTTCTTCTTGAGAAATGCAATGAAAAAGAAATTTTATGTAATCAGTATCAGAAACCAGTTAATTCTAATAAAAACCTAGACTAATCCTTGAAATTTTTCACTCTTTTGATTTTTAGGAAGTCATTTTCCACCTGCCATCAAGCATCAATATAGATATCAATGTTATCAGGGACAAAATATGAATTCAATTCATTTTCTGAAAAGTCTTGCCATGACTGCCATTGTTCCAGAAAGAGTCTGGTTGAAGATAATTCTTTCTTTGATATATCACAGAATGTCAGGCAACTTCAACAGACATCAACACTATGGGGGATTAAATTAGTATAGTGATATGTTCATGTAGTTTGAGGATCTGTGGTAATGTCAGCTTTCCCTTTGACACCAGTGTCAGAGCAGACCCGACCTTAGAGGATAAAAAACCTGTTCTGAGGCCCAGTGCTAGCATTAATGCCACCTCTCTCCATCAGAACAGCATGCACCACTGTATAATCAGTTTATAAAGACAGAGCAGCCTGGTTAATCACACCCACTGTCAATGCTGGCATTTGACTTGATCATGTAGATCCCCAAAAGATTAGAGCTTGTTTTGTTCATGGCAGGATTTCAATGCACAGACAGCTCTATAAATATTCCCACAAAGCTAAACTGTCTAAACAGGCTCTGCAATTTCAGGTGGTGCAGGATGATGTCACAGCACTTAAAACAAACTACCAAAAGCAGATATTGTGAGGGAACAATAAAGGAAATTATTTCAGGAAAAAATCCAAGACTTGCAATTTTAAAAATAACAATAAACCTGAAGAGAGAGGGAAGATGATTTTTGCAAAAGGATGGATTGAACCAGCCCATTGGAATTATATGGGGAGAGTCAATTAACACCCATTCTTCTACTAAGAGCCAAATCTAAATCCTTACACTTTTAAATTTTTCTTTTCAAAAGCCTTCTTCAAAGAATTTTCAAAGAATCTTTAAGTGAATTCTTCAATAAATAGACAAAGAGAGTAGATACTTGTTTTTCTGTATGAAAGAGTGTAGTATTACTGGGATGCAAACAAAATAATTTCAGTATGAGTACGTGTGCTAGAACACACTGACATCTATTCACCCAGTGACCTTTTACACCCATCTTTCAGTGCTGTATCAATTGCTTGTTAGCATTTTAAAAGTGTCAGAAGTCTATATAACTTTATATAACCAGTAATGAAAATTATAATTCTAGGGATATGAATGCTCCAAACATATGATCGAGCTTCTTAGAAGGGGAAAAGATCAATATTTAAAAAATAAAAAAAATCTTGTCATCTGTGGACTTCTTTTATTTTCAAAATTTTTATTTCCACTAAATTTTTCACTATTTTCCTGAAAATGCTTCTACTTCAAAGTACTTAATAGAACTAATGTTCATATGCAGTTGTTTTTGTTTTTTTTTTTCACATAGGAGCTACAAAACAAAAGAATACACATATATAAACACAGATAAACATGACTGCAAATATATATTTAGGTAATTAATTACTATTCCCTTGAAGAGCATTTTCATATATTTTGTGAACATCAGAGACTACTAAATTGCCTCAGTAATAGTTACCAAATTTTCATCCACATCATACTTCTTTTTTGTTTTTGCATGAGTAGTTTAAAAAATAAAATTATTTCAAGATCAAGAGATACGATATAATAAAAAATAGAACAAACACAAATAGAATATCTTTGATAATCAATAAATTTCTTAATATTAACATTTTTTTACTTATTATATGGATTTTTTTTCCCCCAAAATGTCAGTTTCATTAATGTAGTCCAGAATTGAATGAAAAGGAAGTATAGAACATACATTTAATTGAAGCTATCAATGAAGAATCTCTGCACCGTATAGTTACATTGGAGCTCTATTTTCAGTCTACAAACTGTTGTAGTGGGGAAAGTAGTTTAGTGATATTTTTTGCATTCAGCTTTTGATAGTTCTATTATTTTGTGCATACAAAGGGTTTGTGCATACCAGTGTTAATTTTTCTTTAGTTGTTTGCATTTTCATCCTTTGAAATTACATAAATCCTGAGTTTGATGCTGACTATTTTCTTCAAGGAAGAAACATCTAAAATGCAAAGACACACAGTGAAAGTAGAAATTTATGTAAGCACTATATCCTTTCTAAAAGACTCTCGGGACAATTTTTTTATCTCGATAAACACAATAAATATCGGTATGAACATTTGCTGAGAGACCTCCTCAAATCCCGGAACTCTTTGTCTTCTGATTTCTGCTGTTCTTTCCTGGCCTTTATGGCCAGAATATATTGGTATTTCTGTCTAGACAGGAGGTAGTCACAGAACTCCTACAGGGAACAGAGCTCAAACATGTAAGGCACTCCCAGGGGTAAAAGGAAAAGGAAAAGCCCAAAACTTGAGACTGAATAAAACAAAAAAATCAACTAAGTTGTCTCAAATATTTTTATATAACTATTGCTTATTGAAATTTAAGACACAGAAAGGAGTAATTACAAGAAACATCAAAAGCACAACAAACCCATGGACACTTGATGCCTAATTAACTGATAACTCATAAAATTATGAAACAATTTCGTTTGGAAAGGACCTTAAAGATAATCTAGTTCCAACAGACCGTCTTGGATGTGTTAGGGGCACCTCCCACCAGATCAGCTTGCTCAGTGCCCCATCCAGCCTGGCTTTGAATATTTCCAGGGATGAGATATCCACAACTTCTCTGAGCAACCTGTGCCAGTGCCTCAGCATCATCACAGTAAAGGATTTCTTCCTTATCTCTGATCTAAAGCAATTTTTTTCCAGGTGAAAGCAATTCCCTCTTATCTAACCACTCCATGCCCTGCCAAAAGTCCCACTCAGCTTTCCTGTAAGGCCCCTTTCAGCACTGAAAGGCTGCTCTAAGGTCTCTCCAGAGCCTTCTCCAGGCTGAACAACTCCATCTTTCCTAGCGTGTCCTTACAGGGGAGTTGCTCTGGTCCTCTGGCCATCCCTGTGGCCTCCTATGGACTCTTTTCTTAAGGTCCTCTCCTTTTTTGTACTGAGGGCCCCAGAGCTGGGTGCAGCACTCACAAGGGCAGAGTAGGTGGGGAGAATCACCTCCCTCAAACAGTTTACGGTATCGTGTGAAAGCCTTAAGAAAGTGGAAAATGTGACTCCTCCCCATAAACTTTTTGCTTTCTGAGACAGAAGCCCAATGACTTCATAATGCATCTTATAAATCAGATGTGTTTGATTTTGCAGGTTTGGGTCAAGTGACAAAACTTTTGAATCTGCTAGCCATTGAAATGAAGATATTTTCTTAAAATGTATTAAGGAATAAATACAGTACATATTCACAGGATTCTCTCCAGAAAGATTTTAGGTTATTTGCTCTTCATTCTGTTAAACAAATAGAAAAAAACCACAACTAATATTGCAGTTCGTGAATTTAATGCCAATATGCAGTGATTTCAAAGTGTTTATGCTCAAGTGGCTGTGATATGAATTGGACTAACATGAGCATTGCAGGGTCTTTTTTTTATAATGATTATGAGAAGATTTTCCTTCATCTAAAAGAAACAGTGTAAGGTCAATAGTGCATGGTCCTTGGTTTTGATCTTTGCAATCTTGAAGCTGTCATTTTTTGGTAGTGGTAGCAGCTCAGCCATGGCCCAGACTTCTCCCTTTCTGCATTCCAGTCTCTCAGAGCTGTAGAAGCCCAAATTCCCCCCGGCATGTCAGCCACTTGATTTGTCAGACAGCAGAGTGGTCTTTTTCTGGACATGAAGGGCAGAACTTTCCTTATGTCCTGCCCTTAATTTGAGTGCTTCTGGAATGGCAGTTAGAATGTAACTGAGTGTTTTTGCCAAGTACAAGTCAATCACTAAGTTTTAGTGCAGGCCAAGCAGAGAAGATTCAGTTTCATACTTCCTGCACCTGTAATTTTTTTTTTTTTACTGTCCTGTAATGAATTGTGTAGATATCTACTACTATAATCAGATTATTGCAAAAAAGAATAAAAGAAATCAAAAGGGCAGATTTCTGCTCATTTTTCAGGAAAGTGATTTGCTTCTCCTCTCCACTACTGACCCTGTTCAGATTTGTGATACCAGACTATGTCTTTCTCCTCACCTCATATTACTTTACACAGGAGAGTTTCTACAGCTGGAAACTGTACACTGAAATTTGGTGAATGAGTTTCTATTTTGATTCCACCTACTCAGCACAAACAGACAAGTTGCCTAAAAGCACTTAGAAATCTGCAATCTTTTTGTATAATTTATTGCTACTGGGTGTAATGATGAATATAAATGTATATTGCTTGGAAACAGTGACTGATGTTGGGCATAGTACACATGTAAGCACAAATTTCCCCTGATTTTTTAAGGACATGTGCCATCTTAGTCCAATGAGAAGTCTAGGCTGCCCACTGAGCAACAGATTGCTGAGAACAAGGAGTCTGATGGAGGAAGGATTGCCACAACCATGCTTTTATTTTATGTCTTCTCTAGAAATCCACTACCAGCCATTATTTTACCTCTTTTCCTTCTGCTGTGGAATAGAAAACAGACTCACAGTCACTGTTACCCCTCAGGTCAAGTGGGCTGCCTTGTGGTGCTGTGGATCACTAGTGAATGATCACTAAATCATTCCACTGATTTATAGGAATATCCTGCTGCTTGTGAGGAGAAAAGGATATAAGGGGGTAAATGAAATTTGAATCAGAAAAAAAAAAATGTCCATCTGTATAGAGAAGCAGCCTGGTCTAGGCTTTTGAGTGCCCTGGTCTAGAGGAGGGTGTGGGGAAGCAGTGATCAGGGTGAAAATTTATTTCCTTCTTCTCTTTATCCTTTAATCTGATCTGGTTCAAGGCAGGAAAATGGCAGAAAGAAAGCACCAGGAGTAGGATCTACTGTGAGCCTGCCCTCCCAACCAGCAGAGCTTCTCTGCCTGGATTTGCCAGAAGATTCCTGCTCTAGATTTTCCAGAGCTGCCACGCTGCCCTACACAGGTAAGCTTGATGTTAGTCTTGTTTGATTTACAGGTGTAGGACACCATGAAGGTTACACTGAAAAAAAAGAATTTCTACAAATTATTAAAATTTATTTTGCAACAGCAATCAAGTTGCACAAACTTTCCTTATTCAATATTTAAAGCACAGCACTAAATACAAGCAGTAAATCAGATTCAATTTTTTTGCTATTCTGGTGGATTCTGCAGAATTTTATGATCTTAACAGTCACAAATGAGCAGAAGACTGAGAAAGAAAAAAATTGCATGTTTATATGTAAAAATGATACCTCATTCAGCCTGTGAGTTGGAATGAGAATAAGGAACTTGAGCAAACGGGGCTTCCTCAGTGACATCATTAAGTGCTAAAACACATAAGTGCCTGACTAGGGAATTAAGTATCTTCATTATATCCTTTCACATATTTTTAGAAGTTCAAGACTACAAGTAGAAGGAAGCAAAGATACTCAGTAAAGTGTCCTTGCATGTCCTTGCATGTCCTCAGGATTCCATAAGAGTCTATGGTCTATGTGAAGTTCTTTTTTTTTCTGTAAGAGTGATTATGAAAAATCTCTAGAATTGAAGAGTACTTAACTCCAAGGTTATTCAACTCACAGACCTCCCCATTTGTGCAAAAACAGTCTGAGGGAAAAAAAGAAAAGAAAAAAAAGGAAAAAAAAAAGAAAAAAAAGAAGTTTGATCCAGTTTCTGGAAGTAAAAATAAGTTTCAGGTTTCATTGAACAGATATCTTATGTGAGAGTTGAATAGTTGAATCCTATTTCTTGGTCTTGGCCAGCAAGGCCACTGCAGACACTGAACTCTTCTAAGTTTTGCCAGTTTGGTTTCTGTTTGATCTACATAAAATACACAGCAGCCATGAGATAGAACTCACAGGCTGCTAGAGGAAGATGAGACAAAAAGATCCAGTTTGATGCCTGAGTCTGACATGAGTGGCAACATATTTGTCCAAAGAAAAAGGACATAAATATTGTAAGTACAAGCCTTGATTCCATTCAAGAGCACATTAGTACAGGCTTTACCTGAATAAGAATTTCACACACATTGGTGTGGGATATCTGTGTAGCAAATTGGTGGTACAGGGACACATCTTCTTGTTGAAACCCCTATATTCTGCATTCTGGTATCCACATTCCAATAGATGCTAACTTCAGTAGCAGCATAATAATTCTCCAGAAAAGCAAAATTCCATCAATTTATTTTATTGCAAAATATTTACTGGATTTATGTTTTATGGAAGGTAACATTAAATATTTCCTCCCCCTAGAAATTCTGCAGTTCTTAGGAACAGGTGCATTCTAAAAAATTTCTTCCCTTCTTCCACATACTGTCAAGACTCCAAGTACAAGTACCTGCTGTTTTACTTTGAAAGACTTTTACAGAAAATATTGTTCTAGTATTAGTCTGCAGTACTCCACTGTTTTGATCTTGGCTCACTCTGCCTGACTGCTTATATTCTACACAAGATGCTAAAGAATTATGGATCCATTTTGTGTAACAGATGTTACATGTTGGTCTTCTGATGTGAATTATAGGTGCAATACTGATGCTACTTTTGTTTTATGGCTCCTAGAAGTGATTCCCAGATCTTGAATCTGAAAACATGCTCTGGCCATATCCTTGCTCTGTGTGAGGACAAGGCACAGATTTGCAGCGTCTTTCCTTCCACAAATCTTTTTTTTTACATCAAAAACAGTGCTCAAGGGGAATGCCATTATGTGCTTTAAACATGTACTGATATGGATGATTATAAGGAACTGGGCTGCTTAGCAGAAAGGACAGTGCTGTACACATCAAAAAGAAAGCCTACCCCTAGGTTATGTAAATAATTTTTGTTGTTGCTTTCTGTAGTGTTAGTCTTGAATCCTAAAGTTTTACAGTCTTTAATTCTGTTAACTGAGTTTAGTATGTGAGGATGCAGAAGAGAGATGCATGAATCACTGAATGAGGAATTTTAACATGAGGGTAAGAGGAGATTCAGATTAAATTGAACACACTGAACACTTATTTCTATGAAGCCTAGAAATTAGCAATAATTTGTATGAATGGAAAAGCTCTCTGAAAGAATTTCTCACTGTACATAGACTCTGAAGAGCTATTTGTTCCATCAACAAGAACCACTGCTTGACACTTCTTTCAGAAGAAAAAAAAAAAAAAAAAAAAAAAAACCAAAACAAAAAAACAAAAAAAAAAACCAAAAAAACCCAAACAAAACAAAAAAACCAAAACAGCAAGAAAGCAAACTGGAGCACTGCTAATGCCTGCCAGTTTATTGCAGCAGTTCTGGAAATGGCTTTATCCTAACCCTAGCTGAAGAAGCTGGATCGATCTTGTGTGTTCATGTTGAGAAATATCAAAAGATTTGTGTTCTGCTTATGTAAACTACATAAAGAAGACATTTGGAGCACTGCTTTAGTATTTTCCTAGTGTCATGAGAGAAGATAACTCACTCAGGGAAGGTTGAAAATTTGAGCATGTTGATTTCTTCTTAAAGGCAGGCGTTATGATGAATGCGAATTTTGCGTTCTTTTGTAAGCTACTGTTCCACTGATGCAGTTTTTCTCAGTGTCACTGGCTCATCTGGAGGTCAGATGCTGTGTGACTTTCAGACTCACTTGATAGTTTGGAGTCTTGGAAGGGATGAGCACTACCAATGCAAATAGGCTGCAGCAAGTGTACAAGAACATACAGTTCCTCTTGGGACATTAATCTGCCTCTCGCCTCACAGAGGAGGACTCCTTTTTCCCAACTGTTTTCCAGTCATTAGGACGTAGGAACAAGACTTTTGGTGCCTTCTGAGCTAAGCAAAATGAAGAGAACTAGGCTGCAGCACACAAAACACAAAAGCATAGGAGAGACGAAGGATCCTTGTGGGTGCAGAGAGACAGAACATAAGATCAGTACTCAGGAGATAAAAGGAACTGCTGAAAATGCTGCAGAGCCCTGATGTATCACAGATACCAGGCAGATGTTTGCAGCATTTGCTCCGCTGCCAGATCCTGCTGTTGTTTCTGGGCCATCATCCATTTACTCTGTTTCCTCAGCTACAAGGTTTTTCTTTCCTGCCTGACAGCTGCTGATATCCGTTTTGGCAACAACACTTCTGCTTCGCTTGCTCAGTCTTCCTGCTTAAAGAGAAACTTGGTTTCTTTACATAGAAATTCAAAATGTCTGTCACTGATTAGTATCCTCCTTGGACCATCCTTTTCCTGTGAACAAATTCCAAATGTGGGACATGGCAAAATTATGAGAAAAGGCAAAGGGAAAGCATATTCCAAAAAAATCTGAGCTGAAAGAATTCTGTTACTTTTTAGAGATTCCTCAAATGATTTCTAATGGATATTCATATACTGTATACTTTATCAGTACAAAGCTATTTTCCTTTTTGGAAATGCATTTCAGTTCCTACATGTGCATAAGAATTTAGTGACAAAAATAAATGCAGTCATAGACTCAAAATCATTCTTGGTTTGTAGAATGAAGAAAAATCCACAATCTTTGCAGCGGATTAGCTGAACATAAACAAATGAGAATTGTAAAGAGAAAAATGGACTAATCAACAAATAAGCTCAACTTGGTACTGAAACTTTTGCTTCTTTCCTCAAAGTGTTTAATAAAAATAATTAATGCAATGCAGGAAAGCTCCTATTCTTTCTCTCTGCGCTCGTAGAAGTCACTGTGCTTGTAAAGGCAGCAGCACAACCTTGAAAATGAATTTGCTGAACTTGAGCCTGTTACAACTGGTTTGCACACAGGATTGCAACAGTAATTTTTTTTTTTTTTCTGTACAAATGGCAGTTTCGCATAATTCAACAGGAAAAAGCATGAGCAACTTTTTCTGTTAATTTGTCATTTGGTGGTAAGATATATTGCAGTTATGACAAATGTAATCATATTACATTGTTCTCTGCAGAAGAACTCTTGATGATGCCTGAAATACATGTCAGTACTGCAGGATGTTAAAAACACCCTTAAAATGTAATTCATGCAACACTTGCAATGCTGAATATGATGCCTATCAATATCCCCTCTCTAACTGGTGTCTGTGGATTCCTGTTGATAACAGTGCTAAAATGTGAGTGAGGAATGTCTTATTTTCATCCTAATCTCCTTACTTACCTCAGTCAATGTCTCAGGAGAAGACTTGGTCTGTATTATTTTCTGCTATGCTCTTTCTCATGAAAATGAAGCATCAGGATGTTCATTTCCATCAGAAGAGAGCTACAAAAGTAGAAGTAGGAACTGAACACTGCAGATCATTTTCAGAACTGTATAAGGAACATTGCTGATATTATTATGAATGACAATAACAGAAATGTAAGTTAAAAGATAAACTTTTTTATTTTTTAGGAAGAGAGCATGGTTAAAATTTTTCATAGCTAAAATGGTGTGCTATTTCCATGCATAGATTTTCACAAGATCCCAAATTATTTAGGAATAAAAATTCCTTGATTTGAAACAGCATTTCAGTTTCAAATTCAAAGAAGAACTTTTAAATATTTGAGTCCTAGTCTTATTGCATGCTAGGAAATAATTACTCTTCAATTATGCAATCTTCCACTCCTAACAATGTGGGAGTGGTTCACACCTGACTGTTCAGATCCTCAGAATTCCCAGAGTGAATCACACAGTGCAAAGGGCTTGTGGTGTTGCATTAATGGTGCTGCTCTGTGATGTGTGTGCCATGAGCATTTTGATATCTTGTTCATATGATGAGGGCACTAACAAAGTCTGGACACGAAGAAATGGTAGCGCCACATCAGTCTTCACTTTACAACCATGGGGATGGACGAGAGCACAAACAGCATGGCTTTTTTCACTAGAGGAAATCTCTGTAATTTGTTGAAAGTCTGCAAAGTG
>VWZN01007369.1:742236-754468 GCA_013396955.1 Regulus satrapa | reverse complement strand
CAAACACAGAAACACTGATTTCTGTTTTTAAAACAGAATATTAAGACCACCAGCTTCTCTGATGAAGTTACCACCTGGCACTTTGTGGGAATGGAAACTGCCTCCTTTCTTCTCTATCCCTCTTCATTCCTTTTACTGTGTCTCAGTATCATAATGCTGCACCCAGAACTGTAGTGAGACATTCATTTGACTATTTCTGGAAGAAGCCACATGAACATTTTGCCCTGCCCTGTTTGGAATCCCTGGAGCCCTGTTCTTTGATCCCCCTCCACCTGCCTATGCCCCAAGCAGCCAGTCTGTTAAACATGATGCAGCAGTCCTAGTGCCATCAATGATCACTGGGAAACTCCTGCTGTACAACATTCCCCCCGCGCCTCTAATCTGTAGGGAACCCACCAAAACCCTGTTTTTTACAATTCCTATTGAAAGGAATATTGTCTTTGAAATTTCCTTTGAAATAAAACATGCATTTCCAATGCCAAACAGTTCAAATAGTTCAAAACTCAGTAATTCATGATATTTCCAATGCTCTCAATAAATAGGAATGGTTGTAGTAAAATATTATCACTTCATATAAAAAAAAAATGTATCCTGAAATCTGGAAAGGTACCTAATATCATTATAAAAAAATACATATAATTTTTCTTGGCAACTCTTTTAGTAACATTAAGTGATTTAACACATTTACTTCTCTCACTTCAGACATCCTGCTTCTTATTATTTTAATCACGCACAGTTGGAAGGGACTGGATTTGAGTATATTAATGTGAGATGTTGGGGCAAATCAGCGATCGTTGAGACAATTATTGCTCATAGGAGACAGAGAACTAAGAACCTGGAGTCGGGGCTCTGACATATTAAGCAAACACTCCCCCTTCTCTAATGCTGAGGGAAGAAGACACCTTCCAGAGATCTGTCAAATAATTGCAAGTTACTCCATAGTTTGGAGCTATAGATCTAAACCAGGGAACCCTACTGTGCATTCTGTAACCTATATTTTACTGTTCAAAGTGAGCTTTGATTTCATAATCCTGGCATGGTCTGCTGGCACAGTAATGCAAGTTTTTGTGTTTTAAGAGACATATGAGAAATATTCCTTGGATTTTTCAGGGAAAAAACTTCTTACAAAGATGCAATTTTTCTTTAAAAATTACATGCAGTTTTGCCAAGAGTTAAATTGAATGTGATTATAAATAGAGAAGACTTCAAAAGCATGTAAGGCTTCAATTCACTTCTCCCCTTTTGCCTGGCACTCCTCCTTCCCAACCCTTCCAAACATTTCTTATTTGTATAAAGGGTCTGTTTATTCTGTTTGGTCTATTAGCAAGATATGTTTCATAAGCAGAGTAAAAAGTGAACTTTTGCCTCCAGCTGGCAGAGTTTACTCCCATGCAGATAGGAAACCACTTTGTGTGATTTATTGCAGATCACCTCCCCCTAGTTTCTTAATGTCTTTGACAAAACCAAGGGAAAAACAAATTCCTTCCACAGCTCTTTAAAGCTATTCCTTGGAATATTTTATTTTTAACACTAACATTTGTTCATCTTTATACCCCTTCCACAACTGTTTCCAGAACAGCTCTCCCCACAGCAGGGCAGAGCCTTCCTTCTCCCATTTTCCTTCTCTTACAGTTGAACCTGGGGAAAGCACACTTTCATTTAACCTTTCCTTTGGAATTCTGTGTAAGCAGCCAATTAAAATGAAGTAGCCAATTTAAATAATTGATCCAACCCTTGTGTTTGAGAAAAAGGAAGTAGCAGGAGGAAGAGCTAGAGAGACCCAGCAGGAAAAGCTTACAGATTAGATGTAGTTTAGGCTTCTGTAGTGGAGTGAGAATTTGCTGTACAGACAAGTGACATTGACAACCAACATGGCAGACCTGGCTATTAAAATTTCCTATGCGCTTACTACAGGTGTCAAAGATGCATTGGTATTTCCTTTATGCCTTACTTATTCTGACCTTTGGACAAGATATTGTTTCACAACTTTTTATTCTGTGTTGATAGGTGGATATTTTTTTTTTCTTCATTCTGCACATATGGTTGGGAAGCCCCATATAATCAAAGAATATTCTCTTTATAGTGACTGACTCCAGAAAGGATATCAAACAGTAGTCAGGGTACATAGTTAGAAAAGGAGTTTAGTGATGCTGGGACTAAAAACACCTGGATATTTACCTACAAATCCATACAGATCAGAAGTGTGAGGAAAAAGTTCATATTATAAGGATTATTTCAAGAACAAATGGGTGGGGTACTGGTGGGAACATTGTATTTAATTAGTGGTGGCAAGAAATTTGTGTTGGGACAGGCCCAGAATAAATAACAAATAATCTTTATAAGCTTGTCCTTCAGAGGATAGCAAATACAATGACACATGAAAACTAAAAAAAATTATATTAATTTTGAATTTAAATAATTTTCATCGCTAATATTTTCTACTAAAGTAACTGTGCACACTGCACTGCACAGTAGCCCACTTTAGGTTGCCTCTGAAAGATGTGCAATGCCAGGAAGGTTTGAGTCACACTGTGGAGTGTCCTGACAGACAGTGAAGAAAATTCTGGTGTGACACTTAACAAAAACATGCCAAGAACCAGGCTTTGCAAATGGCAGGTATCCAGGTGAAGGTTTAGTAGTGACAATAATAACAATAATAAAAGAAATTTAAAAAAAAAATTTTTTTAAGCTAAGAATCAACTGCTACAGCTCAATGCTAGATTCACCAGCAGGTGAATGATGGCAAATAAACTACAGCTGTGTTTGCTGTGGCTTTCATTTTATTATGAATTATTTATAAATAGCACAAGGAGCAATTTAGACATTACCACATTATATTCCCTTTAAATTATTAGTTTGGGTTTTTTTTATGTTTTTTTTTTTCTTTTTTTAACTTACTGAGCAGGTAGGAGCTAGATGGAAGATAATGTCAGTGAGGTGCAGAGTTCAGTTCTTTTCAGACCTATGACTCCCATGGTCACTTCAGAAATAATGAAGTTTTGAGTGAGCTTTCAGAAAGAAGATTCAGCTAGTGCTTTAATATAACAATGTGCTGCAAAGTACCGACCACACAAAACTCAAACAGTACCATCTGTGTATATCACAATGCTGACAGAAAAGTAACCTAAAAATGGAGTGAGATGAAGCAAGACCTATTGTTCTGTTCTGGTCCTCTTGCAGAACACACTGGTTTTCCGTTCCACCATTCCCAGATAACAATAACTGTTAACATCATGTCAATCCCGCATTTGATGTCCCATTCAAAGGCACATCACCTATTTCCTATTTGTGCTTTTGGTGTTCTTCTGTTCCCATGCCTGGAATATGCGCAGCCCTGATGTGCTCAGCCTGGAGCTGACCCCTTTTGCAGCCATTTATCTGTTGCCTGTCCTTTGCTCCTCCAAGATGACACTTCATGTCAGCTAATACCTGAATATCAATGCTGGTTGGGTTTTTCCCCTATTCAGTTTCTCATTTATAGTAAATATCTTCGAGGATCTGTGTGCAATATATCTTTTAAAATTCACATTTCCAAGTACACATACAAAACATTTGACAAAGACAGCTGTCCTGTCATACTGCCCAAGCATGTCATGTTCTTACCTTGTCCTCCCCTGCCTGTCTGAAAGCATCTGTTGTCACATCTCTGCTTTGCCAGAATTTTGAAGAACTTATTTTAACTGTTTTTCCATCACTGCCAATTGGCCTACCTATTAGACAAGGAGAAAAGGACTTTCTAGCTGAATCCAACTGAGTCTGATACCACTTTTTATAAAAGTAATACTTGAACTGCAAATGATGGCTGAGAATCTAAAATCATAACCTCCTTGTGACCAGTGTCCTCTGCTTTTCCAAGTGGGGATAAAGAAGAGCTGTATATACTGAGAAATGTTTTTTAGCAAGAAAGCATCAAGAATAGGTTTAAAGAACCAGACTTCTCTACTGCACAGACAGACACATTAGCTGTGGAGCCAGCCTTCCTCCAACACAGCAGAGCTACTCTACAGTGTTCAGGAACTGAGATCTCTGACACTCAAATAGGGACTTGCAGTTGGTGGGTTGGTTGTGCACACAGTTGGTGCATACTCTGATCCTACCTGTGTCAATTCTGCTTCACAAAGCAGTAGGAGCTTGGAACAGGGCAGGAATGGCAGAGAACCTTTATATTAGAAGGCAAAGATTATGTTTTTCTCTCTTCTGTTTGCTTACTCAATAAGAAAAGGAAACTGCAACTGATATTTCTCAATAATAACCCCCTACAAAAGTAACATGTCATATTTTCATATAATTACAGGTCAGGAGTCACTGCCCACAGTCCTTCCACTGCAAAAAACTTTGGATCCAGAAGCAACTGAAGTGGTTTATTTTTCATTTCCAGAGGACTTGTGGAAATAATCATAAGAGAGGGAGGACAACAAAAGGAAGAAAGATGAAGTGCACCATTAAGTATAGCCGGGGAGCACAATAATACACTTTATAGTCCAAAAAGATTTTACTTACACACTATCATGAACCAAAAAGTTTCAAGTCCAGGAAGCCCAGTGAGTAGTCAGTCCAAATAAAACTTGCGATCACTAATTTGGACAGTGAGGAAAGAAGTGCACATCCATTCACTCTACACCAATCCTCAAAACCACATTCTCATTCCCACTGAGAAAACAGACAGTGAATAGGCTGAGGTTGTTGTGCATGTGGTGCTTTTCCACTCTTCCCTTCTCATTTATCTTCCTCCCACACTGTTCCTTTGTGCCCCTGTCCTTGTTTAACCCCAGCTGGCAGACCACCCTACATGTCTGGTCTCTCACTCTTTCCATGTTGGAATGCAAAAGAGAATATAAAGGGTAAAAGTGAAAAAACTGCATTGAGATAAAGACAGTTTAAAAGATAAAGCAAAAAGCCCTGCTCATAAGCAAAGCAAAACAAGAAATTCATGCACCACTTCCCATGGGCAAGCAGGTGTTCAGCCACTTCCAGGACAGCAGGGCTCCGTCACATGTAATGGTGACTTGGGAAGAAAAATGCTGCGAGTCCAAAAATAAATTCCCCCTTACTCTCCTCCTTCCCCCAGCTCTGTATGCTGAGCATGATTCCACATGCTCTGGGATATACCTGTGATCAGCGGGGGGCAGCTCTTCTGGCTGTTTCCCCTCCCAGTTTCTTGTGCACCCCCAGCCTGCTTGACCAAGTCTTGGTTCTGTGTAAGTCCTGCTCAGCTCATCCCTGTGATAACCCACAGTTTTTCAGCACAAATCCAAAACACAGCTCCATACAATCCACTATTGAAAGACTAACTCAATCCCAGTTAAATTCAGCACTGTTGCCCACAGCTGTGGCCCCTTGGGTGACTCCCTGTCCCTTTTGGTTCTACGTGTCTCCCTCCAGCCTCTTCCCTTCAGATGACAATTTTTTTTCCTAAATAGGTATCTGTACGAGTCACATATACTCCTCAGATTTGCTCCCCCAATTGGGGAGGAGTTTTCCTCAGCCTCTGAGCTGGCTGCAACCAGCTGCAACCACCTTGGGGCAGCTGACCTCCTGCCCAGGGCAGGACTGATGCTCCCAGCTGCATCACTCATGCATCACTCGTGCCCCTTACAACAGGACCTCATCTTTCCCTGCCGGGCTCTGCATGAGAAACAAAGTTCAGTAAAAGGTAGAAAAAAGGCTCAGGAAGGAATGGGAGAAGTGCTAAATGGGAGAATTTATAAAAGAAATAAAGGAAAAATACAAGTCTGGAATATGTGGGAAGCTGCTGCAACCTTATTTGCAAATGTCCTTTTCCACTGGGGGCTCATCAAGCAGATGCATGGAGTTCAGAGCAACCTCATCCAGTGCCAGGTGTCCCTGTCCATGGCAGGGGGGCTGGAGCTGGATGAACTTTAAGGTCCCTTCCAACCCAAGCCATTCTATGACACCAATATTCCTTTTCCTGGTAGTTGTACTTCCCCCCTGGCAGGGACAGCTGCAGCCCATGTGGGCACACACCTCTGCTGCCATTCTGCATGACCCCTGCTCTGTCTGCCCATCTTAAGCAGGGGGTGAGGAGAAAAGACCTCCCCACCCTCTTTGACTTTGCCAGCTCACAGTCCTGAGAGAAAGGGAGAGGGGAGGGGAGAAATTGGCTTGCATTCGTCACAGCTCTTGCTTCACATGCCTCTGCACATTTGTCCTGAGACACAAATGAGCACACACAGAGCCCTGTTTCTCTCTCACCTTTTCTGGAGGACATTGGAGTGTAAATGGCACATCCAGGGATGTTGTAGTACTGTGAGCAGCCCGTGTCAATGGGTGAAGGGCAGCTCGTGAGTGCCCCTGACTGAAGGTGCCTGTGCCAGCAGCATGGCTCTCTGGCATGGATGGAGCCTGGCTCTGGCCCAGGAGGGACTTTCTGGGCAGGCAGCCGTGCCCAGCCATGTGGGGTAAACAAACTCTGCACCATCAGCCTTCCTGCAGTGGGGTCACATTGGAAACATCTTGCTTCAATCAGTGCTGAGCAGAGCGCCAACTCTTAAACCTGTCTCTGTATTTCCATCCCCTCATCCTAATAACTTTTAATTTATTTTCCAGATTTGCTGGAAGGCAGCATTTCCTCAGCACAGGTTTCGCATAGATCAATCCCTTTACAGCCTTTCAGGTTCAATGTACAAATTTGTATTTCACAGTAACGTAGAATGGAAAGCATGAAGAGGTGGTCAGGGTAATTTCTGGTGCATGAGATCTTATACAATGTTGTGATGAGCTTTGCAATCACTGCATCATTACACTAATTGTTTGTCACTGTGCACATGTGCATATAATCAGCAGCCTTGAACAGAATACATTACACTACTCGCATGTCAGATAGGGTGTGTCTCAATCCATCAAGAGGAAATGGGTAGAAATGAATGTAGGGAAGTGTTAAGCCAGAAGTAGATATTCTAATTATTTCACACCAAGAACTTCACATATTTGCTAAACTGAGTTGTCATGCTGGTACTGATTATAATTGTCTTCTGCCATTGACTGGTGATTGTTTTGTGATTTCTGTGTCTAATGAAAATTCATTTTAACTAGAAAATCATTTTTGTACTATCCTGGATTCACTTAGAGATTTTTTGCAAAGTGTCTCTGCTGCTACTTTTACATCCTAACATAATCTTGAAACTATTTTCTCTGCTTAATAAACTTAATTGAGAATATTTAAATAGGTGCATTTAGTTTTTCAGTATGACTCACAGTACTGACACAAAGAAGATATCTCTGCAGTAATAATGGAGATGAATAGTGGAAAATAAGAAGAATAATTTGGTTTTATCTACTTTCATGTTATTGCAAACAGATAGGAAGTTAATTGAAGTTATGTCCCTTTTTGAAAGCTGTGTGATACAATCCATCAGTGAGAAACAGGTTATGAAGCTCAGTGATATCTGCCTGACCGAAAAAGCCAAAATTGAGATGAATATAAAACAAAAGCAGGTCTTTTAAAATTACATAAAGATGGTTACATCTTTATTTCTCTTAATTCTGTCTTTCACACAGTGATGGTCTCATCTCACCTCTTTCTGCTTTCTAGAAATGACTGAATCCTTATCGTGAGACTAGAGAAGAGGAAGCCCTGGGACAAACCTGAGGAAATGACAAATGTTGGTTTCTCTGTCAGAGTGGATGCAGAGAAGAGGAAGAGTCTCCTTCATTCACTTGGTCCAAAACTGAATCTTAACACTTGAGCTAAATTTCTGTAAAGCAGTGTGGGTTCTATTGAGTGGAGGGGAGAAAGGGGGAAAGGTGGAGAAATCTCTCTTCCTGATGGGGAGTTTCCAATAAAGCAGTCATGTTTTGGGAAAGGAACTGAAAGGAGTTACATACCCTCTTGGTTCCTTCTCACATACACATACAAAAAATCTGTGGCTGCAAGTCTGGGCATTGGACAGACAAGATGTAAAGAACTGTTTTGATTATGCAGGAAAATGGATCAATGGTAACTGCAAAAGCCAAACCCATGCTGTGAAAAAGCACACACACTTTTACAAAGATATATTACAAAGATATTGCCATTTTGTCCTCAGTCATTTTTGAGAATGTCTTGTTGTAGAGGGGACCACTGCTATCTGAGGCCAATAAAAACATGCAATATTAAGCATAATGATCATTTGTTATTGCATGGGGTAGATGCCAGGGGAACAGGCAGCTGAACTTCAGCAAAAGAAATAATGTTGATTTACTAATAAAACACTATTCCTAAAGCTGAAGCTTGTACATTTGTTTCTGCAACAAGTTTCACAGATGAAGCCATTAGCTTTACTGTAATGTAACATTTTACCTATAAATGGCATCATAAACCTGGTATTATTTATAAAAAATTTTATATAAATACTATGGTTTTTAAACTTTTGAAGTAATTTACTGTTAAGCTTTAAGAGTATTACATGCATTTTATTAATATATTCCAAATCTAATTTAAAAAGTAATTAATCTTCTTCCTAGTTTTATCTGCAGTATATAGGAAAAACTCTGAAAATATGAGGAAGAATGATTGACAAAACATCAGGACTAAAAATAATTCAATCTGTTATTTTATGGAACACTGTCCTGGATTGCAGTATAATTTATTTTCTGCAGTCTCCACTTTGTCTTCAGCTATCTTAAGCCTTTGATAGGTTGCTAATATAGGACATGATATCTACTTTCAGTCAAGCTGAGCAATCTTCATCTGCTATGTAGGGAGCATCTGTATCTATTTCCTTGTAACTGGAAATACTAAGCTCTGTTGAGCCATGCTCTCACTCTAGCATTCATTTGTTAGACTCTCAAAAACACCTCACTAGGCTGCACATTCTGATCAGTTTTTTGTGGGTACCTTTGGCTGTGCAGAAGGAGTCCAAGGGAGTACCTGCCTAGGTTTGTCAAAAATGGAAAACCTCGTCAAGGCTTGCTGAAAAACTGAGTTATATTGGTACTATGGTCCACCTTTTCAGATAGCCAGTCCTTGAAATTTTAATGTTTCTTACCTCCCACACTGTTATTTACTTTGCTTGATAAGCTACAAAGCATGCTGGCAGAGAATTATTCTCACGTTGCATTCTCTCCTACAGGCAATGAAAAAATACTTAAAAATAAATTGCCAAAGCATAAGTGTCATTTCTCAGAATTTCATGGGCTGTAGTCTTTGATGTTAACAGAGTTAATATACAATAAGCTTTTTTATGTAAATACTAAATGTAGATGAAATCACTAAAGAAAATGGAAATACCTCAGAAGCTCAGCAATAGATTATGCCTCTGAACTGGCCAATTTACATGGCCTTTAAGGCAATGCAAGGATTTCTTTATATTTTTCTTATATTTTTCCTGAAAGAGTAAATGAGAAATTGTTCCAGAAACAACAAGTGAGTGGTGTGATTGTCACATATGAGGAAAGGTTGCCATCAAGAGGGACCTTGACAGAGTTGGGGGTTCCCAGCATAAATCACTGGCCTGTTTGAACAGGTCCAGAGGAGTGCCACAAAAATGGTCAGAGACCTGGAACACCTCTCTTACCAGTTAAAACTGAGAGATTTGGGTTATTCCACCTGGAGTAGAGGTGAGTGTGGGAAAACCTTATTGCAGATTTGCTATACTTGAAGGAGAATTACAAGAAAAATGGAGAGAGAGGTTTTACCAAAGCCTGTAAACAAGCAGTGACATGACAAGGGATAATGCTTTTAACCTAAAGGAGAGTAGATTTGGACTGGCCATGAGGAAGTCTTTTTCAAGGTGAGGGTGTTCAAACACTGGAACAGGTTGCCCAGAGAAGCCGGGGATGACCCATCCCTGGAAGTGTTTAAGGTCAGGTTGGATGGACCTTTCAGCAGCTCAATCTAGTGAAAGGCGTCTTTGCCCATGGCAGGAGGGTTGGGATAGATACCCTTTGAAAGTCTGTTCCAAGCTAAACCTCCCTGTGTCTCTATTAAACCTCACTTTGCTGAAGAGAATATTGTACAAATATTTGTAAAACAATTCCTTCCTATGACCCCTGTAAAGGTATCAGGGAGTCTGCACAGAAACCAGAGATAATTAGCACTTGTTTTTTTCAACTTCTCATGTTCCCTGCTTAACTTCCTGATGAGTGTTCCTTTTTGTCCCTTCTTTCCAAAACATGTTCATTTACAGATGCTGTAGCTGCTTATTGATCCTGGAGTGATTCAGCACAAACTTCAGGTCTCCACTCGCAGGGTTCACAGGACCATATGGACATAAAGTTAGGGCTGGGTGAATTTTTTTAGTCAGGTAGTGAGACATTGGAAAGGCGTCTTTTTAATGTCATTTGGGAGTTGCTGAATACTTCACCATTTCATTCCACACCTCAGCTTCTTGCAACTTAGCATTTTCACATAAAGCTGTACAGCTCTCTCTATGGATATTAACCATAAAATGAGGATAATATTTTGTGGACATTCAGAGAAGTCACTGAAACATATTTTCAAGCTTTGCTTTTTATTATACACAAACTATTATGTTAAAAAGCATTAAGGTTGCAAAGACAAGCACACTAAAGCAATATTCATCCTGTACTTTCTTCCCTTGTGAGATCTATTGAGCAGAGACAATTTTAAATATCTATCCATCAAAAACCAAGCTCATTTTTGGGGACATCCAAGTAAATACTAATAATAGATGCTGTATTGAAGCAATACCATCACAACATTTTGGATTTAATGTGGATGCCACAAGTAGTTAATTTTAATTTTGCAATTTGAATGCATTTTTTGCAGAATTTGTCTCTCTTTTTTTCCTACCTTATACAAAAAATATTTTATCCCACAGGCCTGATTGTTATACCTGGAATGTTTTCCAGGTTATTCAGTTGATTCCTATTTCATTATATCCTTGAGCAGATTTCTTCACTACTGCTGCTCACAGATCATAAAAGAACCAGAACCCAGGAGGCAATGTCCCATTAATGGGCCACTCGAGCATCCCTGTACACAAAAGCTGAACCCCTACAATCCATCACCAACCCACACTTGGATTCAGTTCTTTGGAGGAATATACCTAGATGTGAACCTGCTTGACTATGAAGAAATTATTAGGGTTTTTTGTTAGGTTTTTTTGTTTGTTTGTTTTGTTTGTTTCTTTGTTGGTTTTGGGGTTTTTTCCACTATGGTCAAATTTCATTCCTGCAATTTAAAAAATAAAATAATGTTTAAAAAATTAAAAATTAAAAAAAAAAAAGAGAGAAAGATAAATTTTCAGCCAGCTGAAGCTCCTTTTGGATCAGGATGACAAACCTGCAACATCTGGATATCTCTCACTGTTTACATACTTCTGTTTGTCAGTCAGCATTTCTTTAGGTAATAGCTTTAAATATGCATGTATTCCCTGGAGAAATCTAGTAGTTAGGCAAGATTAGTACCAGAGCAGGCAACAAGTCATTGCAGTTGATAAACTCTACAGTTGTATCTGCAACAATGGATTTTAAGAAAGAATCTTAAGGAAATGTTTTTGGAAATGATTTTGTTTTATTTATAAGCTGTAGTTTCAACTACTCCTTTCATAACTCTATTTTCTCTACCTTTTAGCCCAAAATCCCATTGCCTGCATCATTGTGGAGGCCAAATCACCTATTTAGTGAACAGGCAGAGGAAGGAAAGATTGCTTGAAAATATGAAAAACAAGTATTCTGCCCTAACACTAATATTATGGTAGACATGTTGGCAAATTCTGAAGATGGATAGTTTTAATTTCTAAGTTTTCACTAAATCAGGTGACACAGTTAGAATTAGACAAACTCCTGGTAACCTCCATAGGCTGCCTAGTAACTTCATGGTTGCACTTACCTTTTTTCTCATTTATTAATTGTACTGAATTCAGAGCAATTATTTCCCCAGTTAGTAATGTAGAGGAAGCTTGGTATATCAGCATCAGATGTTCCAGTGCTGTTAAGTCACTGCTAAAAGTAATTTCCGCCTTTTTTCTGCTCTTATGCCTTATTTTTTCCTTACTAGGAAGAACCTTCTTGAATATGAAAATGTTTTATTGGATTACAAAATGAGGAAATACAGACAATTTTTCTTTTAAGAATGAAGCTTTTTTTTTTCACCCACTGATTTTTTTTTTTAAATCTCCATTTTTGAGGTACTACCTTTTCTCATATTATTGAAAGATAGCTGAGGAATGGAAAAAAACCAAAACAATGAAAGGCAGAATAGTTGACTTATTAAAATTCTCCAGTATTGGTTGTTAAAACACAATCCCTCAAAAAAAAAAAAAAAAAA
>VWZN01007369.1:673086-708331 GCA_013396955.1 Regulus satrapa | reverse complement strand
GAATCTCCTCAGAGTTAAGTACATGACTGAAACCTAAAATGAAATTGAAGTGCCATAATTCCTTTGTGATACTCTGCATAAGTTCTCTGGAATGAAACTTGTCTCTTTCATTAGGAATGTCTGTCAGCATGAATAAGATTTAAAGGTCATTGGCTTGCAAAGGGGTATGAGCAGAATCTCAAGGCTGGTAGAGCCAGTGTCACTGAGGAAGCTCAAAGGAAAGGATGAAAAANCTGAGGAAGCTCAAAGGAAAAGATGAAACATCTTAATTCTCCCTGCAGGCCCCCTGAGCTCCTCCAGTGCTTCCCTGTTTTGGTCTGTGCTGGACTCTTCTGATCAATCTGACACCTAGAACTTTGCACCATGTGGCCTTTGAGAAGGAACACACACCAAAGGTTACTGCAACACCTCACACTTCACTGCAAAGATAAGGGGAATCTGGGGCCTTTGATTTTCTGTGGATTAATGGCAACCTCATTGTTAATAACAAAGAAATATGTTAAGACACCTATGTTTTGTAGAGACACGAATTTCAGTGTCAGTGCCTTCTGCAGTTTAGGAAATCATTACTCTTTTGAGATGCTTTAAAATGTGAAGGAAGTACATTAGCAATGCTTTATATAAATAGCAAACTTCACTACTTCAATTCAGATACCATACTACAATATGATGTCAGCTCTCTGTGAACACATTAATATAATAGAGAAAAAGGATGTCCTTAGGAAGAAAGAATACCATTGGGTATATGGAAAACTAAAGCTGAAGAAAAGTATTATTAAAAAGGGTTTTGCCCTCTTTATATTTCAAACATGGATTGACATGTTTGAAACATTTATATTTCAAACATTTCAAACTCTTCAGCTGTTGTTGTTATAGTACAAATAATAAATAATTTACTTTATAGATAATATTTTAATGTTACTATCCAAAATCAGAGTTATGCAAATGGGCCACAAATGGACTTTTTCTCAGCTGTTAATGTCAGTATAAAGAATAAATGTATGCGTCACAGTCCTTGTTGTACTGAGAGATCAATGAATATGAAGATTACCATTCCAAAGTATAACTCCATGCGTGGTCTCTTAAGTGAGATTTATTGTATCTTAAGGAAATCTATTTGTATAACTGTCAGCACTCAAATAAGTGGTCTTTAAGGCCTAATGTTTATGAACTGCTAGGCACAAAAAAATCTCCAAAAAAAACCCAAACCAAACCAAAACAAATTTCAATGCCTCAGAAATGGTGTAAATTATCAAAAGGGCAATACACCTGTCTTCTTTATAAAATTACTAATGTGATACTTTGACATTAGGGTAGCTTCACTGTTGTTTTATCCACTTTTTTTCCTGTCCTTCTGTCAGTATAAGGAGTTTTGCTGCTTTAGAGAAGGCAGGAAAGAGAATGGCTGAATCCAATGGGACTTTTATTCTTGTGCTTTTTCATGGGAAAAGTATATAAAAAATGGATTTGGGGTATGAAAAAGATACATTATTTATTATTACTGTGGAAAGAATTGTGAATGCTCTGATTGTTCCTTCTGGTTTAAAACCATGTAAGAGGTGAATTTTTGTGGAGTTGTTTTTATTTTTGTACTACCTGTTCATATTTTATATTACCATAATGCCTGTACAGTTTTAAATTAATTTCAATGGTCCATTTTTTCCCCATTCTTATTCAAAAAGGGTCAATCTAATCAGAATTATTTACATGATTATCACAATAGCATGTGAGGAGCAAAACCACAATTCCTCATATAATTATGGGATAGAAAATTCAGAAGCATTAGTTTGGCCTTCCTATCTGTGTCATCTCAGTGCCTAAAATGTGTTTGTCTCTGCTGAGGTGATGCAAAAATCTGTGATGAAGCAAATTGTCTTCCTGTATAGCTAAGAGGATACCTTAAAAGTTTCCAATGATTATTTCCCAGCAATGATAAGAAACAGGCATTTATGAAAATACAGAGGATTTAGGAGTCTGTAGAAGGAGGCTGAGAATGTAAGAATAGAGAGCTGACTTCAAAGACTGCATCTGTGCCCAGTCATAATCCACTCCTCTTTGCTGTACAAAAAACTTAGACAGGAAGCAGTGGAGATGAAGATCTGCTGATGACAGATAAAGAATCAGGTCACAGATTTATCTAGGTAGCTTACCCTTCTTCCTGATGAATCCCCTTCAAAACTCTCAGTGGGTATATGGGCCCATGAAGAGATAAACCTTGAATTCAGAGCTTCAGCAAAAGAGCAGGGCTCAGCACCCTCTCATGCTGTTCCTATAATTTTCCAGTAACTTGCTCAGTTTATTATTACTCTGTTATCCTTTTGAGGCATGAAACTCTCATCAGACCCTGTACATTATCCTTGGGAAGCCTTTAGAGCTCAGAGCCATTAGTAGTGCTTAAAGCAAAGACACCTGACTCGTTCTTTGAATGATCTTTCTGGGGCCAGATCCTTAAGTTTTGGGCACCCCAATACTAAAATCTTTGATTTGTGCCTTTAGGATTATTCAGGAGCTGTTGAAATTGAGAAAAAAAGGAAGCCTTCTACTTAAATAATTGTGGGGATTTTCTTTGTTCCTACTGTTTGCATTGCTAAAATAACCTTTAATGAAGTGGGCTTTTAAAAACATGTTTTATCACTGTGCATTGTTTTCAATGTTCACAAAGTATAAGGAATGTTTACTTTTAAATACAAAAGGATTTTGCAATCAAACATAATAATAACAAGATCAGGTCATATGTGAAAGACAGATGTCACCATGCAAGGAGCAAAAGTACTAATATTTTCAGTGCAAAAGTTCTAAGAGCCTTATGAGTTTTGTTCCACTGAATAAGGCACCACCAGAAGACAGTAAAGGAAAGAAGCTGGAAGCTCCTGAAGATAAGAGGGTCAGCAGGCTTTGGAATGAATGATGCCTTTGGAGCAGCTCCTGGTCATAAAATCAAAGCAAGCTCTGCGAGCTGAAGGCTAAGGTTTGGCTGGAGACACTAGAAAAGGAAAAAAAAAAGGTTCTTGGCAAATAGCTCTGCTGAGATTAAATAACAAAGAAGGGTTGTAGGATGGGGTTAGGATTTTCTTTTCTAGTATAAATTCTAGAATTTCAAGCAGAGGAGGAGGTGAAAATTCCATGTGCTAATAATGGCTTAGGATAGGAAGGATGGTGTACAGCATCAGATCTTATTGCAACATTGAGGGGGAAGGAGAGTTTGGCATGTAAACTGCAAGGACATTTAAGCCAAATCTGCTAAAAACTAAAAGCTTGGGCCTCCAGCAATCTCTAAAATTTAGCTAAAATTATATTTAAAAAGGAAATCTGAAAGGGACTTGAGGCTTTTATTCTATCAGTCCTTTTGATCAACAGGTGCTCAGGTTCAAACATATAATTTGGATTACTGATCCCCTTGACTCTTTCACTGAATCATGGGTAATACCAATTGTTATCCTTACAGCAAAACTAATGAAGTCAGTTTTAGGCTAATGAAACTGCACAGCTGTAATAAGGAGCAGAAAAGCATACGGCTGTGCAGTTCAGTCCCTATCCCCTGTACCAATCCTTACTAAATGTTTCTGATAAGGTGGACATAGCAATGTCTGACTGATCACACATTTAATGACTCTGTAACACGCATTTTGAGCATGGGTGTGGAAGTGCCACCCTGCTGCAGCATGCTGTCAGTGACCTCCAGCTCCTTTGCCAGTGGTAAATTCAGTGAGCTGAGCTCATGCTGCTCCTGGTGATGTCCCCACTGATTCCATCTTTGAGGTCAGGGATTGCTGTGGCCACTTCCTCCTTCATCCATTCCTTGACTCATCAGCCTGTGAACTTTCCTCTTTTGTTTCATTTTTTGTTTGCTTGTTTTCTGCTCATTGCTGAGTGCCTTTCAGAGTTAAAACCTGCAAAAGGAATTCTATTATGAGATGCTATTTTCAGTGTGCATGTGGTTGCAGGCTTCCTAGAAAAACAGTTTCTGAAGCCTGAACAATTCTTGCACAAAGCAGCCCAAGTAATTTCGTCTAAAACTTCTTTCGTCAAGCCCAATACCTCACAGCTGAAGTAGAGGATATCTTTTTAAAAACACACATTTAATAAAAGCAATAGAATATTTTTTTCTTTGTTCTTTTTCAATGATTCCAGTGGTTAACGGTCTGCTATTAAAGGCTATACCTTCATATGAATCTGAATTTCTCTTGCCTTAACTCACAGTCTGTAACTCATTGCTTTTTTTAAAAAGTAAATGCTCCCTTTCTTCTGTCAAGTCTACATATAGATTGTTTCAAAATCACACATCATCCTTCTCTGTAGGAAACAGTTTCATTCTGAGATATATTTCTGCAATAATCTTTTTGAATAGTTTCTGAGGCTGCTAAATTTGCAGTATTCACTTTGAAGCACATCAGAACTGCATTCATCTCACCAGTGGTGGCCTCTTCAGCCCTGTAAATGGAGACTGTGCTCTCTCCCTCCTCCCTGATAACATTCCTGTGTCAAATTCAAAGAGTGCCAGAGTCCTGCTTGTCACAGCTTTGAACTACAAATTCACAAACAGCAAATTATCCATCCACTATCAAAATTGTCCAGCAAATTCATAAAACAACAAATTACCCACTATGACTCCCAGCATCTTCCCAGAATCGCTGGTTTTCAGGATAAGGTCCCACATCCCTTAGCTCTGTTCCATGTAAACAATGCACTTAGTTTAACTTCAGGCAAGTTTTGTAAGGAGAAATATCTCTTTTGAGATCAGCATATATATTCAGAAAAGGAAAAAAAAAAAAAAAAAAAAAAAAAAGCCTTGGGCACGTGAGCTCTCATTTCTGTGTGGAAACTGATCAAAATCAGACAGATATGGGCCTGAATATTGAAAAGCCCAGACACTAAGGCACTCACACTTTTCAAAACAGGGAGGGATGCATCTCTCACATCCCTGGTGACATATCTAATTATTGGGGGGATATTGTCTATTCTGTGGCAGCTTTTCTCTCTCATTTCCAGCTTGCTCTTTTTTTACATTCTCTTACTAAGAGCTGTCCTTCAGCTAAAGAGGACTTTGTGCACGATATTTGAGGTTGGAGTGCTTTTCCAGTTAAATCCATTGATCCAATATAAAAACAGTGCCTCTTCTTACAAACCTTGCCTCCATTTTATACAGTTAAGCCACAACAGCTGCAATAACATTACTACTCCTAGCTGTATCAAATGCTTGTGTATTTGGAGTCAATTTACCAAATGATCTGAATAGACTTCTTTGGGTCAGCTTTGTCATCTGCAAGCTTTATCCAGAATTCTTTAAGGCTTTCTTCCGAATGATATTTAATATTATCTTATGGTTATTAAATATTTCAATGTCTATATAATTATTTGTTTCTCATTTCATCAAGTAGAAAATTAAGATTGAGAGCAGATAATATTTTTTCAAATCTCATGTAATTTATGATTTCAGCACAGCTTATTTTAATTTCTCTGGTAGAAATCTATCAAAAATGAATCTTGTTAAAGAAATTGCACTTGTTTTGCAGCTCCTTAATGTGTATTATTAAATTCTAGAGAGAGGAAGTCTTGTTTAAATGTTTTTCATTTTGTCTATTTAATCTACCTGAAACTATTCCTCTTCCTACAGACAAGCAGAGGAATTGTCTTTCCTCCTTCTTGAACTTACCACCTCTAAGTTCAGCACTCCTAGTCCTTCAGCACCTTAGCTAATAGCTTAGGAGATCACATAATGCAATGTCCTTTCAGTACCTGATGAAGTCACGTACCTGGTGAGTGCAGTGACTTTGAGCTGACCTGCCCTGATGGACGAGGCATGTTGGCCACTACAGAAAATTCTTTGAGTGTTTCTCAAGGATTTAACTCAGTCTCATGGGCAGATGGTCTCCATCTGAGATTAAGGTTAAGATGAACTTCTGTCAGCTGCTCAAAACAAATCAATTATGAGCAGATACTGTGAAATACAGAGAAAAAAATCTCCTAATTTTTGTGGTCATCAGAAGGCATCATCAAAGTTCAGTAGCAACTAGGTCTGTCCTTGCTTATTTCTACACAGAAATTACTGAGGAAAACTCCAGTCAAATACTGCTTATATGAAGATGAATTCTCAATTAAGAAACCAACTTTGTCTTTTCTTCCAGTGATGTCATCCAAGTATTTGTGACAGCAGTGTTTTCTCTACTCTTTCTTTTGATCAAATGATGCATTTTCTCACACAGAGATTTAACTGCATCTTGTTACAACTAAGTTACTCATCAATCAAGAATAAATAGAAAATGCAGTTTATCAATATTTCCAATTCACACGTTGTATAGTTTATATAAGAGTTTTATTTAAGAGGAAGCAGTTTGTATTTTATATGAGTCTTTTCTCATGATAGAAAATCATTTAAATACTGGTTTAATTCTATTTAGGAACCCAAAACATAAGTAGCTGGTGAATATGAATATTACTGGTAACAAAGAAGGAACAATGCTGACCTAAACAGAAAATAATTTAATGTGATCATTAAAATATGCACACCTTGTAATAATAAGGCAGTCTGGTCAATTCCTTTTATTTAAGGCTATAGCGTGCCAATGCTAAGACTGTTAGTGTAAGTAAGCAGCCAGTAATGCTGCTATAATTTAGTAGTGTCTATATTACCATAGAAAGAGACTAAAAGCACAAATTATAAAAGTTGTATCACCAGGAAAAAACAAACAAGCAAACAAGCTGAAGGAGCAAAGCACTAACACTTCATTTGAACCCCATATTCTGAAAAACACTGTGCCTCAGTCACAGGCTGTTATGGATGTTTCCAGCTTTGAACCTCTATGTCCAAAAAGGAGAAGGAATTAAAAAAAAAAAAGGCAGAAGCCCTGAAAATAAAATGTAACTTTTAAGGACATATGCTCAAAGACTAATTGCATGTTCCCTTTGGAAAAAAAAGAAAAAAAAAAAAAACAGAAAAGATACTTCAGCTTTGAGAAAGACCAGAGATCAGCTTATGAGATGGGAGGAAATAAAATCAAAAGAAACTAATTCACTGTCACAGCAAAGAATACCTAAGAGAGGCTGATCAGAAAAAAAAAAAAAAAAATTGTGAAGAACATAAGGGAGGGAAAAGCAAAAGCCAAAAAAGAAATATAGTGGCAAAAGAAAACACTCTTAGTAAAAGTGTTCCTTTTTTTTTTTTTTTCTTTTAAAAAGCTTTCTAAAGAGATTGCACTGTATTTCACCTTTATGCACTTTCAAGTTGCAAAAATAGCAACCAAAACTAGTCTTCTGGGTAACCAGTCCTCTGCTTGTTCTAAATAGATATTACATTTCTTTAATAAAACAGAATGAAATAATTTACAGTCAGTTTTCTTGGTAGGGATACTACTTCAAGAAGTAGCCATAGAGTCTATAAAATAACTGCAGCTTTTCACTGGCTTAGAAGTTTAGCTCTATTTTACTGAACATTCTGTATGTGCTCTAAAAATACAGGACTAAAATTTAATGTATATAAAGAAAGTTAAAAATCTCATTTTGAGGAGTGTGAGCCTTCAGCTTGAGACAGAGGAATAAAAAAAAAAAATCACCTGTGTTTCAGTACTAAGTAAATTCCTACAAAGAAGAGCTCAAGATGCTGCAAACTATAAAGCAACCTCCATTCTTGTTCCCAAGGCCTGCAACCAAAAAGTGTTTGTAAAGACAGAGGTGAAGAGAGTAACAAAAGTATGGGTAGTAAATTAAATAATTGATTTCTTGTGTCATCACTGCTCAGAGATGGCCAACAAAGGTGAGGAACAGATGAAGGAAAAATGGAAAATTTGTATGTGGATGGATGGCTGTTTCAGGTTCAAGCTGACTAAGGTGGATACTTTTGCTCCTGAGAATTTTCTCATTGCTTATTCACCTATCTCTATCCTGGTAACTCAATAAGCAGTCAAATATTTGGAAAAGCAGTACCTTTAACTATCCATCAGGAGAAAGAAAGGAAAAATTCAACACTGAAATCCTGATTTGGTATTACTAAAATCAATTTGAGTTTTCCTGTTGACCTCATTGAGCATTAACATGCAGTTTTATATTTCAGCAGCAGTTCAGTTTCCATATAATCAAGACTGCAATGATTGAATGCTTCTCCTTCCCCTAAAAATCTGTCATAAATAATGACTACGTCACAGACATTTAGTATAATGGGAATAAAGTCATCACATTGCAAAAGATTGTCATAGATTGATATTTCTTGCCTTGAAACCCTTGAACATCAAGTGTTTTGACTTTACCATTTTTTCTATAAAGTTAGAATGCTTTGGTTTTGGATTTTGTGAAGAAGCAGATTGCTGTGCTGTGAAAATGTCCTTGTTATTAGAATGATCTACTTTGTGATAGGGTCAAATGTGGCTTTTAAAAGGCAGAGTGGGATTTCCTTTGTATGGTTCAAATCTGAGGCCACAGAACTTGTATATTTGATCTGCCTACAAATGGGTCCTTCATGAAATCCTATAGTAACAATAAATGCATTGTGGGGATGAACTAATTCAAAAGCAAACTTCCCTCCACTCTTTCATGAAAAGCAAAGAAAACAGTAAAACAAATCCCTTGTAGAGGATATTTAGTTACCAGGGTATAGATGTATAAGCATCACTAGGACTTTATTGAGAGAATACTCAATGTCACTGTCAAAGGTAAACTTATTTGAGCATTGTTATAGAGGACAACTGTGCATGTTGTACCTGCAAGTGACTGGGACTGACATAACACACCTTTATAGAGCCTCCAAAATGCTCCATCTCACACTGAGGGACAGCTCTATTTGAATAATTTCTCATACTCAACCCAAATCTGTATTGCACATCCACATGTGGAACCTTTAGAAAAAGAGTCATTGGTGTCTGGAAATAAGATGATTTTTTGCTGTTGGTTTTGTTGTTGCTTTTGTACCCGCCTAACCTTTCTTTCATAATTATCTCCCTTGCGTGACTGGGCTGTGTCCCTGAAAGACTTCACTTGTGACAGCTTCAGAAACACCTATGAGGTTTGGAAACATTTTCCTCCTTCTTTAATCCCATGGATGTGGGGTAACTCCCCTGTCCTTTTCTCCTCTCCTTGGAACAACCTCTCCACTAACCATGCCTATGCTGTAGCATCCCAGGGAGAAGAGGGAGGAAAAGCAGAGTGGTGAAAAGGGACTGGGAACACAGCTTTCTCTCCAACTCTCCCCTGACTCTGCAGATGAGAAAGAGCAGCTCTGGCAGAAGCACAGGAGAGCTGTGAAGCAGAGAAATGGACCAGAAATTATTGTGCAGGCTCTGACAGGAAAGGACACAAAGCAAGTGTTGCAGTGTTGCCTACATCACTGTGTGAGCATGCAATAATTTTGATGTTGTTTGGTATTACATACATTTAGATTGTCATAAAGTCAGAGAAACTGTCTGTCACTTGTCATTACTGTCAGTGACTACACGTGCCCTGCCAGGTGAGAAAATTTGCCATAAAAGTTTGCTCCTGATTCTGATAGGAAATGTAGCCATGGAGAAGAAGGGCATCTGGATGTCTAGAATGATTTGTGTGACCTGCACCCCCTTCTGTGACTATGTCCCAGCTGCCACTGAGAAAATAAGCAGAGGTAAAACTGTGGCTGTGGTGGTTGTTCTAATGGGATGATTTTGTCTTAAAAACTGTAAAAAGGCTGTTGACAAAAGGTGAAAAAAGTAAAGAAGTAAAAAATGTTAATAATTTTGACATGTCAATATTTGTCTTTAAATTCTAGCTCAAATATTAACAAAATACCTGCTTGGATAGATCCTCTTCCTGTTCAGATTTTTCTTTGTTTCCATGTGAAATTACTACATCTACAGAGTACCTTAATTTACGCTACCACGGTTTCATGGTTGTAATAAAAATTGTGTAAAGGAATCCCAGAACGATTATGTTCCATACTGTTATGGAAACCATTTCATGGTCATGTTCTGTCCTTGCCATTGCTTTTCTCTACAGAGTAGTGACCATGAGAACCCAGAAGCAGTGTGTGGGCTGATATAGTGCCACTCTGGGCACTTTGCATTGCCTTTTATGGCACAGAAATCCTCAGGGTAGGCCTTAGTTTCTCCCAAACATCACACAGCCACAAGGAGGCAAAGGAATTTCTCATTGAAAGAACAGATTTTCTACTAGTAGCCCAAAGAAACTTTTTTTCTTTTTTTTTCTCAAAATGAAAAAAAAAAAAAAAAAGCTCTCTACTCTTTTTGGTAGTCTAACATCTTGGCATCAGGTTAAAGTAAGATCCAGATTTGAATCACTGCTTCAGATTTACATTGCCATAAATCAGGGAAGAACTTAGTTCTACGTATCTTTATTCCATAGATCTCAGGGAGTTTGAGCACACTGAAAGTTTTGGGTATTTTTCTTTTTGTCTTGCAGAGATCTCCTTTCAAGCATTGCAAGGTTTATTAAGAGGCAAAATCCTCCTCCTCTTGCTCCTGCTACATGGCAAAAATTTCTTTTTTGATCTCTCTAGCTCATGAAATCTGCAATTCCTTTCAACTTTAGTTGAAATATCTCCATTTTCACCCTTGTGCTGTTACAAATTCCTTGAGTTTTGAAAAAGTACTTCATTTTAGGGGAAGTTTTAGACTCCAGCTGAAAGAGATACAAATCCAAAGCTTAAATGACACCCCTTGTGGAGGGAGAGGCCTTAGAAACATCAGATTCAAATCCAAATTCCTAGCATCATCAAGAACTTACACAGCTTAAACCCAAAATCTGGTTTGCTTTTCATCTGTGCTTGTTTCTGGAATTGTTATGCAATAAAAGACTATATGCTCAAATATTGCCACTCCTTTCCTTCCAGAGAATATCAGCCTGTGGTCTTGTTTCTGAAAAAAAGGAGATTTTGTTAAGAGGCACATGACCTACTCTTCACCTTGTCAAGGCACTTTGTATGGGGAAGAGTTTAGGGATCACGCAGAAAAGGTTACCAGCCCTGCTAACTCAAAGACTTGAGATGTATTAGGTAATTGAAAACAAACTCTGAATAAACCTTTGAACGTTTATCTGTTTACTCAAATTGAATCTGAATGTTGAGTCTTCTGAAGTTCACTTGTCCCTGTTTATTTGAAAAATGGATTAGGATAAATTACTGAGCCATCACTAAGGGACAAGAGTTCAGCGTGAGGCAAGCCAGAAAATCTCCACTGGAAATTCAGTATAAATTACTGACCTCTAAAATTGTCACTTTAATATCAGCTGACAATGTCATTTTTATCAGAAGATCTGCTTTTGTGCTCTCTCCCTTTGCTGCCAGCTGTAAAACTTTCTGACACCTGTGTATTTCCAGTAGGATTTACCAGCCTGTGTCTCCAGCAATGGGCAGAATTTGCGCTGCAGCTGGCTGGCGTTTCTCTTCGGCTGTCAGTAGGGATCTCTTGCTGTCTGGTTAGAGTCAGTATGAAAGGAAATGTTTGATTTGATGGAACTGTGAGGGAGAAGTTGAAGTGTTTTTCAAGGGAAGGGAAGGTGCAAACCCTATAGAGCGCTCGCAGGTCCTGTGGCAGGAAATACTGCAATTCAGACTGGAGGAGCAAATTCAATATATGTAATCAACTGTGATTTCTCCCTGATTATATCTGGACTAATTAGGGACTGTTTTTTGCAGCTAATCAGAGGTATCTGGAAAGAAGTAATTTGCATAACTTCAAGTCAAATTATGTCATGAGGACAGCTGAGCTAATGTAAACTGGCATTTACTGTAAGATTAGTATGTGCTGCATTCAAAAAAGGAAACAAAGGAGCAATGGAAACCTGCTGACTGGAAACCGGGAAGAGCAGCAGTGACGGCGTGCAGAAGCTGTGCTACGTGAGGCATATCGATGCACGAAGCGCAAGGAATGTAAATATGCAAAGGCCAAAACAGTCGCAGAAGGGGACTCATTTGGCAAAATTGTAAATATCATGGATTCTGCTGGCTGTCTAACTGTCATTCTGTAGCTGCATTTTGTCATGGTTGGGAGTTTAGTATTCCAGGGGAATGAAATCCCTGTTTTCTCATTTACCAGGGACTGTTTTTTACTTAAAGTAAATACAGTCTAAAATTAGCTTCTAATTTAGTATTAGAGCAAGCCTGGAAAAGACAGCCACACACTTCTGTGTTCAAAAACACAGAACATGCTGGAATTCCTGTTTACCTATTTCTTTAAGACTGATTTTGAGGCCTATTTGTATCTCTGGGGATGTAAGGGAGGTTTTGATTTCCTCACTTCAGGCTGCCAGACTTTTCTGCCTGTCTCAGGCTGTAAGCCTGACAGGTTTCCTATCTGGGAGACCTGATCTGAGAATGAGTTCCACATACTGAAGCACTGGAACATGTGATTTTTCGTATGGGACCAAGGGCTCAAACATATCTGTCAACCTGCTGCTTCACTCAGTAGGAAGAGCATATCCTTGTGAGCCCCGGAATTCATCCACAATCCATTTTATGCAGAGCTATGGCCTAAAGTTAGGACTTCTTATAAGGGCCTGACTGAGGATTTATGTACAGAAATTTGTGTCTCACTGAACTAAACACATAAGACAAATGCTCTCTTGTGGAAAAATAGAATGCTAATATCCATTATCAACCCTATGGAATAATGGGAGTTCTAGGAATAAATTAAACTGGAGATTGATGATAGCAATTAGGAAGGATCAGCTGGTGACTAATTAATCCTTGAAGTTAAGACAGTGTCCCTTCACACTGTATATTTTTTCAAAAATCCAGATCTCTGTAATGTTTTTCTTAAGAAGGGTCACCCAGCTCATAAAGATTTAGTGCTTGGAATCTGCTATCAGTTTTGTTGCAGATGGTATTTGGAAAATGCAGATTATCTGCCCAGTCCTATAATGAGACAAAACACTCTCAGTTGTGAGATTCAGGATCTCTGAAATGGATTTTCACCTTCAATGAAATTGATTAATAAGCATTTGGGGGATCCCTTGACTCCCATGTAGACTTGTGTAGACTTGGTCACCAAAATGACTGTTTTGCAATTATTATTGGATTCCTTTGGGGGAAGGAAAAAAAAAAAAGAAAAAAAAAAGTACTGCTTTTGATTTTTAAATGTGGATTATCTTTGTATTTAAAAGCTATTACATTCATGATCAAACACAATTTTTAATATATGTCACTTATAAAAATAAGATATAATTTTCATTGTTTATCTAAATATGCATTTTATTTTGTGAGTCCATGTATAGATTTTTGTTTGAGACTATTTTTTGAGGAGTACTTACAGACACAGAAACAAGTGAACTAAGAAAATAACTCTGTATTCAAACCTTGACTAAAAGTTTAAACCCTAGCTATGCCCAGATGCAGAAATTGTACTTCTGATGTTGTTTTTAATATTTTCTGTCCCTGAGAAAGCATATTCTCTTGGGATATGCTTGCATATTAATATTTCTCTTTTTTCCTTTTCCCTCAGCAGCTTTCTTATAAGCACATTCTCAGGTGTACCTACTATCACTAGGCTTAAATTCTTTGGCATTTAATTTGCTTTCTCACAGCATTTTTAAAAAAGTATGAGGAAAGTCTAAAATGGAAAAGGCTATCCTTATTTTGATATTTCTTTGATGGGTTACTTCCTTCTGCTGAAAATATCTGAGTTTATGCCAATAGCCATTTCTACTTAATGAGCTACCCCAAATTATTAGTTCAAATTTCCACTTAAAGCTGATTTCTTAAAATATATTCCATTTCACTTTTCACTGGAATAAAAATAAGAAAAGTTAAGAGGTTCCAATTTCCACTCTGTTATACTTCTTAGATCTTGTCAGACCCTGGATATCAGGGAAAGTGAAAAAGTTATATAAGACATTAGGCCTTCAGTTACTGAATTCTAGAAGACTGTGCTTGGGACCATATCTTTTCATATTTTCCTGTTTGTGCTGCTGGCCACTGTCTGAGAACAGCTACTGATTTCTCTCTAATCTAATCCAACAGAGGTTGGATTGGTGCTGTTAGGACTCAGCCTAGTGCCTAGCAAAGGCTTATCACTTCCCAGGACAGGGAATCCACAACCTCTTCCATTTTGGATAATTACAGAATTTTCTGTCTCTGTTACAGCCCTGCTCGGTCAAACTATATTTTCCATAGAATGTGTGTATTTTTAAGAGCCTAGAATTCTTCCAGGCTGTTTTACACAAGAATATGCAGAAAACCTTCAGATCTTATTAAGACACATTATCTGGTTTGCTATTTCCCTGTTTTTACCTTCCTTCTGTTTTCATTCATTCCCTCCTGTTTCAGCTACAGCCCAGCACTTTCCCTCCATCTGTAAGGGTGGTAACTCCAGCTGTCTCTGCAGCTGTCTTCACTTTTTCTTGGCCAGCCAGCAGGGAATGACTCTTCCTTCCCTAAAGACATTACGCATTTCAGCCAGCTTCCACTTGAAAAGCAAAGGAAGCTTTTAAATACTGCATAAAGGCAGTTTCCCACCCCTGAATCTATAGGGCAAAATACCTCAAGCAGAGAGCTAACCACATGTTTGCTTTGAAGACTAGTCAATTTATTTATTTACTATTTTGAAGTTTCAAGTTTTGAGCAGGTGGTTTGGTTTTGCTTTGTTGTTTTGGGGTGTTTTTGTTGGTTGGTTGGTTGGTTGGTTGGTTGGTTGGTTGGTTGGTTGGTTGGTTAGTTGGTTGGTTTTGTTTTGTTTTGTTTTGTTTGTTGTTTGTTTGTTTTTTCCACTCTTGGATCTGTTCAGGATGTCCAGGCCTTATCCAGATGGCAGGTCCTGGGAGAGCTCTGCAGGTTCCAGATCTGGGTTCCTGCCAGGACTGCAGCCTGGCACCATGGCACAGGTCCCCCCCACATCTCTGCTGTCTGGTTTGCATGAAATGCAAACCCACTTATGCAAGCTGGCAGCCACCAGGGAGAGTGCAGCTGAGCACAATTAGGCTGCATTGTGGATACAACAGAAAATTCAGCAAAACATTGCCAGTTCCAAACAAGACTGAACATTACTATTAACTCAATAGAAAATGAATAAGATTTTTTATCTTGATGGGAGCCAACAGAAAGTATGTGGCCAAGTTCTGGCCACAGCTGGGAACACAATGCTAAATTATCTAGCCCCTGGTAGGTTTGCCACTCTTAATTGCTTTCACCCAACACAGTAGTAAATGAGGTATAAGAACTGCATTCTAAATGTCTCATGGAAATAAAATTAGTTTTTCCAAACCTTGTATAATACTAATTCACCCATTATTTAAAAGACACAGGTAGCCTGAATTACTGACTTTAAATGCATCTGCAATGAAGAAGAGAGCTGTGGGCTTTCCAGGCTGGGATGATGCTGTAATTTAGGTTTTTATAAGATGGTGAAGAAGATTCCACAGGCACTAAAGATGTTTTGTCACCATTATTTCTTTGATAAACTTACTAAAACATTTTAATGATCCAATAGCACAACTACTCTAGTGCTGAAATAAGCAGGGAACATTAGCCTAATGTTATTTTCATCATGAGCTTAATAGTTCTACAAATTTAGAGGCCTCTTTCACCAGCTTCTTCTTTGAGAAAAATAAAACAACATCATTAAAGTAGAGCATAAGTAAGGCACAGTTAGTGCCAACAGTTATGAAGCTCATACTGATATTTCTTTTTCCCATTTCCTGCTAATTTGCCAGAACAGCTTTTGGCCTATCCATAAATAGGTCCATGATAAACCAGACATTAAATTGGAACTAATTCCATAATTAGCACAGTTTCATAGTCATATGTTTGCGAGACAGTTTCAGCAACAAAAGATTAAAAACAAAACAAAAAAAAAGCATTTATAGGCAGCTTGGGAAAACAAGCTTTCAGTAATCTAAAAATTACAAAGCTATATATTAGAAAATAAAAATCTAGAGAGCATTGTCATGATAGAGCAAGCCTATTGCCCCTGGGTTTAGTTCACAGCCTGTTAAAATTTATGTGCTGGTCAAGCTGCCAAATGGGCAGCTGTGTCATGGAACAGCCACGGGAAAGCCATGACAAGTCTGGCTGCACCAGCAGCTCTCTGGTTCCCCTCTGTGCTGCTGGGTATGAAGAAAACATCCAGGCAGAGCTCTCCAGTTGATATCTGCAGCACCCACAGACAGTGTGCTCCCATTCTAAACTCCTGCATTTGGCAGAGATGAAGAAGTTGAAAAAAATCTGTAATGGAGGAAACCAAACATACAAGATGTTCTAAAGATACGGGATATTCCTTCCTGATCCCCTGGACGGAAGCTGTGAAATAAGAGATTTTATTACAGATATCAAATTCTCGTTTCCTTAAGAGATTTCATCAGTTACCAAAACACTCTCCACCCTTTCTCTAAAATCCAGCAAGAGGATCTCAGCTCAACTCACGCTTGTGACTTGTGGCAAGAAAAGATGTGGGAGTTTTATTTATGGTGTTATGTACCTACTGGTCTACACCCAGGTGTCTCCTTTGTGTATAATTAAATGTTAAAATTTTAAAAAATGGTGCTTCATTTTTATGTCTGTGGTCCTTAAAGCATACACTCCTGAAAAGAGATGTATGGAAATAAACGTTTGTGCTTATGCAGTGTGCCACTTACTGAGGGGGTTTCCCATGAGGGAGATAGTGCTGGGTCAGGGCAAACTTAAAAAGCCTGAAGCAGCTGTTTTCTGCAAAGGCATGAGGAACTTTCATGCCAACGTCTTAAACACTTTTGCAGTGCTGTAGCTTGAAACCCATCCTGTAGCAGTTTACATTTTTGCAAATCATGCTTTCCTACTCCATATTATGCCCTGACCCTGGCAGTGTTCAGGGCCAAGTTGGATGGGGCTTTGTGCAGCCTGGTCAAGAAGATCCTGATCAGGGGAAGAATACTACACCTCTTAATATACCATCTGAAATTCACATTTTCAGTTGTGTTTTATGGCAACCACACGGTTAACGATTGTTTCAGGGATTTAAAGTACTTTATATTCCTGTCTTCAGACCAAATGAGTAGAAATCTTTTTTCAAAGCTGAACAGAAAGGTTTGCAAATGCTTAAGCTTACAGCATTTTGTTTTGGGCTTTTTTTCAAGATACAGTGGAAGAATGCCAAGTTACTGTTCTTTTATCTGATGCTCAGATATGTGCCCAGGAATTTAGGGGGCATGCTGAATTAAGCTAAGCATGGTCCTTTTTTTTCCATCTAAGGAAGGATAAAGAGAAACTAAGGAAGCAACATAACAGATCTTTTTTTAAAAAGTTCTATTTTTAAGAAAAAAAAAATCAACGGCAAAACAGATGTGGCGAATTCTACAAGGTACACATAAATGTTGCAAATATTGTAAACAACACAAACTAAAAACACCTAAACTCCTAATTTTATGGAGTTTTTAAGGTGAGAAACTAAGAAATGTTATAATTAAGGTTAACAGTGCAAGTATAGCTTTACTCTTTTGCATGACTGGATGCTGGTAAAGTTTTAATTGCCTGCTCCTTTTTCTACTCATGCCTTGAACCATCCAGGGCAGATAATAATTAATCAATCCTTTTTATTTTTTTATACCTTCATTTCTCAATATATCTCTATATCCCGTTACTTTGAATTAGTCAAACTGCACTGAAAGTGAAATTCTGTAGGGTTTATCATCCAATCATCTAACTGCAGGAAAAACCAATTCCTATATTTGCTCAAAATATGGATGAGATTATTTGAATTTTCTGTTATGTAGAGGCATTGAGCTAAGAATTTATAAACTTATTTTAGATGAGTCTCTCTGTGGAAATTGATATTGCAGAGTAATTCATGTTGTATTCCATGTTGCATTTCAACTTTCCCTCAAAGCCTAGCACCCTGAGGCTTCAATTGCAACTAAGACGGTTAAGCATTTCTGTGCAATAAACCATATAAAATCAAGAATAATGACAAGTCTGGTTGGTTTAGTGACTTGATTAGCATCAGAGAAGAACTTCATGGCTCAGACAGGGCTAAAAGCTAGCTCTTCCATTCAACATTTGACTTTCTTGAGAATGTCCTTGCTTCTCCTTAAATTTCCTGCTATTTCTTTCAATAATTTCTTACAAGGAATAAGGGGAAAATCCCACAAAATTAATTTATTTGTCCACTTCATGGCTGCAGCACAGGAATGCTGTTTTAACAAGTATGGAAGAGTGCACCTGAAATGTGGCTTTCCTTAACTCTTGGGTGCCTGCATTTCCACACAGTCTGAATGTGTTTTTCTAGAGTGCTTCACAAAGAAGTCTCGGGGGGAAACTCTCTCTCAGTACCTGTGGAGGCCCCCCAGTGATCAGGAAGACTGAGTGCTCTGGGACCAGCACACCATGTGGGCACAGGAGCTAAGAGCAGCGGAGGGTTTTGCTCCTCTGCCTGTGCACAGGCAGGGGCCTGCAGCAATTCCCTGGTGTTCCTGTAGGCATCTCCAGGCATTGAGAGGCATGGTGGGACAGCTGCACTCAGCAATGTGCTCCGCACTCTGCAAAGATTTGTGTCATCTGCTCTGGTCACTCCAGACAAAATATCCTCTGCTTTGCTTCCTCCACCTTAGCACTCACCTTCCTTCTATTCTTCTATCCTCCCTTTTTCTGAAGCTTCTTCTCCTTATACAACCATTCCCAGCCCCCTTTTCCACTCTCAGTCTATCAACCTTACTTCCCAGACACTTGAGATGAAGGCAGTGTCAACCAGCTTTCTGCTCTGTCTCTGATACCTTCTCCAGTCTTCCTTGACTGAGTCATTCCCTGATTGTCCATTTAATGTTAAGATCTAACTGTATCAGTTAATGGATCTTCTGAGATTTAAAATCTATGAAGTGATGAGCTCTTCAGTCTCTCAGTCCCGTGGTCTCATTTTCTTTTTCTTCTTTCTACTGACACTTAACTCATTGTGTTCACCCCAGGTCCAATCTTCTCTACTCTGTTCAATTTTTAACCTGACAAGGTCAAGTATCAGTCCTGTTCCTCACTCACACCTTCCTCCTCCCTTTTATTGTCTTTGGTCCCTATTAATTCTAGCTGTTTTCCTCTTTGCAACTTCTCCCTCTTCCCTCTTCTGACACTGGAGCTGTGTCAGGCACCAGGGCTGCACGTGAGCCCCAAGTAATGCTCAGCTTTACTGGTTGGCCAGTCAGACAGAACACAGTTTTAATTCAGAGCCTGCCAAAGACCCCATAGATCCCATGCACAAAGATTTCCTTCCTGTGAATAGCAGGAAATAGGCTCTGCTTCCCATTTTTCCCCTGCTTCATCTTGGGCTATGGCTGAAGAATGCATTGTGACCTGGGGAGTCATCACAGGCCTTGCAGTTCACATGGATTTGAAGGAATGGAGGGGGACAGTCTTCCCCTGCTCAGTTCTGCTGCCCACAGGCAGCAGCTTGGAACCATAATTGCAGAGAAAGTCCCAATTCAATACCTCAAAGCTTAAGCCTGGAGAACCTTAGTCTATGAAAATTGTCAAGAGATTCTAGCCTTCAAGTCTCTAAAAAGTATAGGGTACCTGATAACATTTTGGAGAGCTCTCATTCATAGTACAAAACAAGACCTTCCCTTCCCTCGTTATGATCCAGCTGTCATCCAGCTCCAGCACAGTGGAGACATCCAGTCCTTTTGAAATTCAGAATAAAGATTTTCCCAGCCTCATTCTTGGGAATAACTAACTTTGTACTAGATTTGACTTTCCCATAAAGATTAAATTAAATGTGAGGCAGACAATGACATGGGAAATTTCAGTCCAAAATGGCCAAGCAAAACCTTGCAGATTTAAATTAAAAGGACCATGTAAAACAAGGTACTGGTACAAAGGGCTAAGAGGCAATTCTTTTAATGAACCTTAGGGACCAAATGTGGTTTGTATATTATTGTAGCTACTGCTATTAGTGGCATTAGTAAAATTAGATTAGCACATGCAGCTGTTTAAACAGTGCAGTATACATGAAATATTCTTGTCTTGCCTTGGTAAGACTACCTCAGATATATTGAGCACAGTGCACTCTGTATCAGAGTGGTGGAGGGCTTAGCTTTTTGCAAGCTGTCAGAGCTGCTGTGCTGCTCTCTGCCAGCCTCTCTCCTGCCTGGCTTTTTGTTTAATCCAGAAGATTTCTCTAAAGTATCTGTTCAATGCTGCTCTTCCCTCTTAACAATGTCACATCTCTTCTCAGCATTTATCCTAAAAAAATGTACATAATGGGATGCTGAGCACGGGGAAATCCTGCTTCCCATCTGCATCTGGTCCTGCCCTCTTCTCCGATTTATCTAAGGCAGGTGATGCTGGGCCTACTGTTTTGAGGTGATTTGACATGGTTGGCCTCATGGAAAATTATATTAAGATGAAATATACAAATTAGACAAAGGTTTTCCTGTGTTGAAAAGCTGACCCTTCTCTGCTGAGTGGTATGAACAAGATCTTGAGCAAGTGCCTTTCCTCCAGGCAGTAAGAAGGGTTGCATCAGGTTACAGCCACTGAAAAATCTGGCATGCAGAACATCTTCAGAGATATTGAAATACGCTCTCAGTTAAGAGTTCTCATTGGTAGTTCTAACAACTTATATTGAAACAGCACCAAGATTATAAAAGTGATTTTGCATTAGATTTCTTTTCAGAGCAGAAAATTGTATCAAGCTAGAAATTATAGAACTATTTTCAAACTTTTAATTGTAACATCACTGAAGGTTTTAATAACTATTCTAATTGAAGTGAGTACTAAATTATTAACTAAAATATTCTTGCTTTTTAAAAAAACTCCTTTTAAAAATTAAAGCAATGAATGCTAAGTCATGAAAGGGAGTAAAAAGAAATTTCTTATTTTCATGCCCTTCCAGCTATAACAGAGGAGTGTGCATTTTAATTACATTTCAGATTCAAACTTGAAGTGTGAATTTTAGACCTCTAAGTGAAAAAGGATTTTTTTTAGACATATCAAAAAATCATTTGAAAGTAGAAGAAAAAGAATAATGATGTTGCATCTTATATAGATATTTTCACTACAAAGTAATAAAAATGCACTAAAATTATTAATGAAACTTGTCAATAGCTAACGTCATGTCTTTGAGATCCTTAGTATCCTAATATAACCCCTTGGACCGGATTTACTTTTATATTGCTGTGCTGGGATTCCAGCACACATTGGAGGGCTATGAAGAATGTAAATGTAGTGTCAAAGATTACAGAAAACCACAGGGGAAATTAAGAGCTGTTTCTTATATGGCGCTAAAGGCCTTAAGCTATTTTTTAATGGACATCTTGTCATTATTGTTTTGTATTTAAGTCTTTGGCGGTGGTAAGTGAACACGTTCTGAAGGTAAGAATCACTCCTGTGAAATTCCAAAGGGATTATATTTAAAAGATTGTATTTTCCGAGACAGTTTTCTTGAAGATCTGTGGAATTACAGACAAAATTATGCAAATGTTCTGGGTATCTTACATTTCTATGTAACTGCATTACATTATAAGGTTATATGAAAACCAGGTAATTTCAGTGGTAAAATTTCTGTTAACTCCAGTGAGTACAGTTTGTTAGGTAGCAACCCATCCACACCTTTATGCAAATTCATGGTGTCTGCAGGTCACAGTATGCCAATCATGTTGTTTCTAGAAAAAAAAAAAATATGGCTTGGTAGGTTTCCTTGCAAATATTTTGTTTGTTTACTTTTATTTTTTTCCCAAACTACAGAGACATATAAATGTTGACACATTTCACAACATTTTCTTCTTTGTTTTTATACTGTGTTTGCCTCTTTTCTTGTATCTTTGCTTTACAGAGGTGAACTTGCATTTCTTATCTCCTGTACAACTATGAACAAGAGAATTTCATGTTTCCAGGGGATATGAGAAAATAAAATTTAGGGGACCATTTCTTTATCCTTCAGCCACCTAAAAACAAATTTTAGTTTAAGGATCACTGCCATATAGGTTCAATGACCATCAGAGGACATAAAACCTATGTGGCCCTAACATACTAAATTCACTGTCCACGTTTTCCAGCTAAGGTAGTTGATTACCTCTCTGATCATGACTTGCTACCAAACTTAGCATCTTGAATACGTTCACAGTTATAATGAGCAGCAATGACTAATGCTTATTTGTGTGTGAAGGGTATTTAAATGAATCTTGGGAATACCATCTGTGTTCACAGAATTTCTGTGTTACAGAGTTTATCAGGGTTCCAGTAGTCAGCTGCCTGCAGCTGGGGTCATGAGGTGCCACTGCCAGGCTAGTAACAAGGAAAGGTGTAAATCTTCACTGTTCACATGGCCCAAAAGGAGAGCAGTACTGAGACCACAGCTGAGGGAGGGTGGAACTGGGGTATTTACCAAAAAACAGAATGAGGAGGTCAGGTACATGCATTGAACCTGAAAAACTAAGAAACTTGCCTTCACATAAAAAAAAGAAATAAAAACATGGAAAATAACAGCACTGTAATTTTGTAACAAAGGAATTAATTCTGGATTAATTCTGGAAAGCTTAATTCTGGATGTAGTGTGTAGGAAAAAAAATGGTCTGCAAACCATAAAAAAGGTGGAGAATAGAACAGAGAGATTTTCAGTTTCACAGATAGAGAGAAAAGCTCCTGATTTGCTCAGGTGATCAAAAAAAGATCAGATGATAAAGAAAGAGAAAATTCAAATGCATGCCAGTGTTTCATTGTATTGTCTCATATTCTTTGCTGCTTCTGGCAGGAAATATGAGAATTCTTGGTATTTTAGACCATTATGGAAAGGCTATGTGCCTATTTGTTTGCAGTATTAAACATCCCTGAAGACTGCAAGGCTCATTATTCAGCTGATGAGGCTTGGCATGACCTAGGATGTGGAGGCTGGTTCACAGACTGGTCACATCTTCCATGTGAGGGCCTTTGAAATTAAGAATATCCTGTGTGTAAACACACCACTCATTTCCTGGAATGTGGGACTTGTGGCAAAAGTCAACGCCCAGCCTGATTTCTGACAGTGAAGAGCCATGTTCAGACAGCTGAGAATTAGTGCTATTTTCACATTCTCAAAGTGAACAACCTACTGTGTCTTCTACACGATTGTGTGGCAACTGTAGTTCAATATTTGCTTTAATAGTCATTACTTTCTATCCTTCTTCATCTGCCTTCCAAAGGAAGTTGGCTTCTGGTACCACTTAAGCAGAAATAGTTTGTTACTCTACTTCCCAAGTACTTTGTGATTACTCTTGATAATAGGTGCTGCTGATGTAAATTGCTGTTATTATTATCCGTGACTCATTAATCCATTGGTTATTGATCTGCTAAACCTTTTTCATTTTAAAAGAAAGGAATAAAGATTGTGCTGCAACTTGCATTTCAAGATTTCCATTGAAAGTTTAATGAAATGTATATGATTTTGCAAGGACCCAAGATGAATGAGGTGAATGCACTGCAGGTTTGGATTTTTACTCCCTATTTTTCAAAGCCTCCTATTTAGATGTTCATGCTTTCTTTTCCTCTTGACTGCTTTGACCACCAGTGGAAGAAAAAGCTGCAAGCCCAAAAGACTTTTTTTTTTTTTCATTAAGTGTGGAGGGATTGTACACAAGTAACCAAGAGTATCTTAGCTAACTCACACATGCCAAAAATTGAGCAAGATTAATTTAATTCTAAATACTTGACTTTGAAAAGTATACTCAGGTCAATTTCCAAGTCAGCTTTTCTTAGAAACTAATTAAATACTGAAGTGAAATAAAAAACCAACTTTCATTAATATGGAAAAGTAGCAAAATATTACCCCAGAATAAGCTTTCAAACGTTCTTATACTGCCACCTGTAAAAACAGGGGCAGCCTGTAACAGGAATGCTGATAGAAAATAACCCTTGCAGAAGAAGTGAGAGAGGCTGGAATCGAGCTGCGGAGGAACTGTGGACGGTGCAGGAAGCGCGCTGAAAAGGTCACAAGTTTCAGTCAACGAGGCCTCCCTGGCCTGGAGCAGAGCCCATGGGGTACACATGGACTGAGCAGAGCTGTGTTCTGCTGGTGATCTACCCCCTTATTGAGCACCACTCGCACAAAGGCATATTGGGATGGAGGCATTATGTTCTTAGAAGTTGTTAGGAAAAATGGCTGGATGAGCACAGCTTATATGGAATATCCATTGTTCACTGCAAATATGCTTTAGTAATAGGGTAATTTGTTTCTTCCACTGAATTTGCCAATTGACGGCAAAAACAGTTCTGTAAAAGTCATCCAAGCAAAATAACGAATGGGAACAATTATTCTTCCTGAGTAGATTTTCTAAATTAAGACTCCCAGCAAAAAAGGCTGAGATTGCTTGCTTTAGCTAATGCTCCTTTCTTGTTTTCTTTTAATTTGTAGAGTACATGCTGTTTTGCAGTGCCACATCCACTAAATTGTGTATTCCTAGTTGGCTTAAATGTCTTGATCTCTCCCCATACACAGACAGATATAGATTGGCAGGTTTATTGATTGATTAAATGGTTGTTGAAAGTAAAAGTTAGGAAAATCATTGCTACTCTTTTTTTTAAAATCAGGCATTTGCATAAATATAGACATACATGTATTTATGTAAGCATATCTCTGCAGCTTCATTACTTGAGGTCAGTGTGTTAGGCCTGCAAGATATTGTCTTTTCAGAAACTGCCAAGGCCAAAGATACCTTCGAGTAAATTGGAATTTGCCTGACCCAACTTGTTGTATATTGAATAGGGCATCAGGGAAAAACTGGCAAGGAGCTGATGGTAATGAACCTTTGATTTTCACACAAGGTTTCTTTGCTATAAATCAGCAGCACTAACACACAGCATTTCTCAAATAATTTGTTGTGTTTACATAGACAGCTTTGAAAATACAATTCCTAGAGTAGAAGTTACATGCCCAGTAAATTTAATTCTGGAAAACTCCTAAATCAGGATCTCCATAAGGACCTGATATTAGTTTTATGTCCAGAGCACACAAAACTTCAGTCATAGCTGAGCACCTAACTCACTTAAGTGTTTGCAAGGCATCTGTATAAATATAGATGTTATTTATCTATGAAATGAAGAACAAATTTTTTTTTTAATACATGATAGGTTTGCTCATGGTGTGGTAGCTTGACCAAATAACGGTACATGCAACAAATGAAGCAAACAAACAGTATTTAGAAATACTTTGTCTTCCCAAAGGGAAGCTCAAATGGAGGTGGTGATACTGTAATTTGAATATCATTCTGCTGTCAAAATTTAGTTTAACAAAATGTATTTCACTTTTCAAACCTGATTTCAATGGATATATTAACATGGAAAATGCGTCAGAACTTTTCTGGGTGAGCACTCACTTACAGAACTCAGTAGCCTGCTCTGGTTTAATCTTTTACCAGCAGAACCATTGACCTAGGGAATGGCAAACAGGTGTTATCAATAAAACCCACCAGGGAATAGAGGTCTGGAGCATCCCCACAGTTTTTGATTTCTTGGTCCCACTATTCATACTACCAGGAATGTCCTCACTCCTGTAAAGAACACTGGTAGTTGGGAAGTGCCGCTAAGATTTCCCTGTCCCTGCACAAGAGTTTCGGGGACTTTTGAGGCTGCCTCATTTGAACTTGTTCTACATAGCAGAAAAATCCAACTATTAATCCTCTGAGAAGCTTATTTGTAAGGAGGCATTTAAAATCACAGTGGGAATAGAAATCTGTGTCGGGGCGTGTGGTACTGCTGTGTGGTAATGAGCTGTACTCGCATCACTCGACACGGTTTTGGGGATATCTGCGCCACTCGGCTGCAGACTGCTATCCCGGCAGTACCCCGGACAGGAGGGAAATATGTTCACACAGGAATCACTAGTTTTATCGTTTAGGTGGTGGGGGCTCATTGTCACGGCATAGCACAATTTCACATGTCATCTTATACAAAGAAATCTTGCTCTAAACCTGATTTTGGGTAAGAGGAGCAGAGAATTTTATGTTGGATGGACAAAAAAGGCTGCTTCATAGGAATGTCAATGTAAATAAATGCTTTTCTGCATAAATCCTTTCATTCCATAATGGTCCTTGACTCCCCCTCTGCAAGAATAGTTGACACACCAGTGGTGAGACATGGCTAGAGCAAAACTGTCTTTTTTCTTTTTCTTAATTTCTTAAGCTGTGTGTTAGTTTTGCAGTAGGTAACATCATCTGGAAAAGACATCATGGGTACAAAGAATTGTAATTTCTTCCCCAGAAAAATCATTGCTACTCAAAAGGAAAGGGTATTTTTTGGAGAGCCATAAGGAGCTAATAAGGACATTAGAGACAGATCATAAAACAAAGAAGAGAAAGTGATGATAGATATGGCCTTTAAAATATGTGTCTTCTTTAGTTGTGTTTGTTTTATTATGTAATTTCTTCACTATTGCTGATTTTGGCACAATTATTGTAGCTAGTCTATAAATTCTTGTATACTTAGCTCATGACCCTTTGAATATTGGTTCGTGTTTTTCTCAAGCATTGATTTCAGCTAAGAATGCATTCAAGCTCCCTCATACTATTCTCTTTCTTCTCTTGATTTTTCCTGGTGCAATGAGATTATTTATGGATCACTGGATAATTTTAGATAGTGTTTGGGATTTTAAAAATGTTTCATAGGCCAAATAACTAGTGTTGCAGTAAAAAGTTTTTTGGTTTTTTTTGTTCTGTTTTTGTTTTTGTTTTTTTTTTAATAGGATTTGCTTTAATGTGTACTGAGTTGCCATCATTTGCGGAGACATTCTGCAAGTAAAATCCAGCATTTCTGAGAACTGAAGTCCTTGGTCCCCTACCAAGCTGTATAGCTTGGAAAATGTTTCATGATGTTTGGCACCTAAAGCTGTTTTCTGTGAGACCGGGATATATCTAATCAGACTCTAATAAATCTACATAAAAATTGTTATGATCTAGATAGAAATAAAAGGAACACTAAATAATATTCATTAATAGATGAAGCTAACATCTACTTATTATACTTGCTTTCATCTTTGAACATAAATTAACTCAACAGTGATATAGGATCCCTACGTTTAGTGTCTTCAACGACTGCTTTGTTGGTTTTATATTACTTGCTTTGGAAAACAGATTCACTTGCTATTTTTTTTTTTTTTTTCTTGCTTACTGATTGCATTCATGGCTTTTAATAACTTGGCAATTGATAAAAACTTAGCTGAATAAAAATTAAACCTGATACAGTTCCATTTGAAGTTGTATCTCTCACTTAGCTTTTTGATTAATTCAATCCTAAATCCCTGTTTTCTGTAAATATTCGTGGTAGTGCACATACCTGTGTTTCTATCTATCCCTCCCCCCAAGTGTGACGTGTTTGTCCCTTCCCCTCCCTGTCCCTGGAATGTTGCTACATGCCTTCCTGCCCTTTCCCGAGGTTTGAAGTACCCGGGAAAGTTTCTCTTCTTCCTCTTTTCCTCCTCGATCCCAGCCAAAAATAAATGTCCAGCACCATCTCGGAGGAAAATCAGCCCTTGGTCTTTTATCTTGGTCGTGAAGGGCACCCCTGCCTTCCCCTCAACATAGCTAGCCTGGGATTATCCAGGGAGGGACACAAGGGGTGTTACTTAATATATTTTTCTCTAAATGTACTCTGGGTTTGGTTTATGATGAGCACATGACATTTTATATGAATCTTGTAATATGTGAAATATTATTTTTGTAGATGATGACTCCAAGATCTGAAATGTCTCACAAGGAAAAAAGAAAAATCCTCCTTGCCAGTTTTTCCCTTGAGTGATTATGGTGTTTGAAAAGGTGCTGGGCTGATAGTGAAGAATGGAGTTTATTTTTCTGTGAGACCTGCCTAACATCACAACCACCACCACCAACAACAACAGCTTCTTCCTCTTTTCTGTGCCGATACTCTTGACTCTGAGGTGAAGTACCCTCATCTAATGAGGCAGCTCATTAGTCACTCTGGACATGGCTTTCTAAAGTTATTGCTAAAAAAGGTACTGATGTGTTCCCGTATAGATGTTTGACCATAGTGAAATTTACCCAGATCAACAGGACATTTTGCAAAGTAAATAAAAAACCACTGGGTTGTGGTAAGTTGCATTAGTATTAGTGATGTAGGGAAAGAGGATTTTGCAGATCAGAAGCATTTTTCTGATCTGTCAGGCAAATTAACTTTCTATAGAGCTAAGCCTGAAAAACTTTGCTAAAGCTGTGAGTTATTACAACTTGTAAAACAACAGTGGAAAGTTCTTAGTCAGTGAAGTATCCATGGAACAACACAGATATTCAAAGTTTCCATATTTAGCCCAAGCTTAAAAAAAAAAGATTATGTGCCAGCTCATTTTAGGTGTGTCCTTGAATCCAGGCCTGTTCACCTAAGCACCTCTCATTTGCTCAAATCCCATAACAATCAAAGGGAATGTTCACATACTTAGGTACAAATGGAAGTACCTTGGTAGGTAGGCCTTAGTGGTGTGCGTGGCTCCTGCATAGAACATACCACATAACAACAAATAACCTGCTATTTAAAACCTTAAACCTGAAAGATAAAAGGAAACTTAAATTTGTTTTGTAAATTTAACAGCTTGAAGGTCACATCCTGGATTAAAAAAGTCATTGCCTGTTCAGTGGCCTGGGTGATTTGGGTTTTTTTATCATTGGTAAGGCACTGGAGTGTTAAATGAAAAACCCACTGCTGGAGGCAAGAGGGAGAAGCTCTTGACTTGGGGGGAGGAGGAGATGAAAACTCTTTAATTGACAAGGTGGTGTTAAGTCATAGGTTGGACTCGATGGTCCCAAAAGTCTTTTCCAACCTAGTTGATTCTGTGATTCTGTTATTGTACCAGACGTGGCTCCCAAGGAAGGACTGGACAAAGAGCTATACTGTGCAGCACACTGAACTTGTCTAACAAGGTTACAATTCAAAACCTGACTCACTTCTTTATCAACATGACTATTGATTGTTTATAAAGTCTAGACACCCTGTGGCCATCTATAATAAGACAGTCTGAGGCCATGTTTTTTGTAACTCTTTCCACTCATGTTTGAAACTTCATAAATACTGTATTATTCTTCACAGAAAATCAGGTGGGTAACTTCCCAAATTGCCATAGGATGTTCTCCACCCATTCCCATCCTCTCACATCCATATGCAGATCATAAGAGCATCTGTGATGTCAGAGGTTCTCATTTCTAAAATTGAAAGATAGACATACATATGCCTGTGTCTCTGTGTCTAAATATATTTGTGTAGTGTGTGTGAATTTATGTTTGACCATACAATGCAAATATACTTTATGTATGTGTGTGTATTCTTGTTATTGCTGGAAAGATGCAGATTGTCAGGAAACCCACTTGCTGTGTCACTTGCTGCTGAGTGACAACTCTCCTCACAGAGCTTTGTTTCTCGGGGGCCACTGTCACCAGCTCAGTGTAATCAGTTTGCATTCCTGGCCATGGCACAGCAAACCTTCTGAGTGAATATCTCAAGGGAGAAGGACACCTTCTCAAACACTGAGAAGCTCCCAAGGACAGAGTGGCCCACAAGGATCCATGACCACATCATTCCTGTGTGGAGGGCAGAGAAGCAATCCTGCCTGGGGAGCACCAGCATGGGAAGCAAACAGCTTGCCATGAAGTATATGAGCTTTAATGTTGGGCTGCTTTACAGTTCACTGCCCCTAGGCTGAACGCTGTGATTAGCTTTGATCTAATGAATGAACAAAGGACAAAATGTACCTAGATTAGTTATGGCTTTTAGAATTGTGCTTTTTTGTTTTATTATTTGGAGTTGGTTTTAATTTTAACAGTTAATTTGTATTAAATAGTTATTATTCAAACTGAGAAGAATAATTTTGAAGTGGTTTGATGGATACTTGGTTTTACTTTATTTCCAGCAGTCAAAAATCATAAAGCTGCAGATACATAATTTTCCACTGGAAAGGAGTGGATGAGGTTATATTTCTATTCTTTCTACCCACACTCATGTTTTACCCTCATGATTACCTGCCCTCCATCTCTTACCACTGATAGGCATAGTGTTTATTAATTGAATTGATTCTACTTTGGTTATGTTAAAAATATTTTATGCTAATAACAATTGACTATAAAATCACAACTTCAGTAACTTGGGATATGATTTACACATGTGTTCAAGTGACAGAGAGAATGCTGTCTACACTGGCGCTTTGGTATTCAACTGCTATGTAAGCACCAAAACCAGCACTGATTCAAGCTGGTGGGTAAATGACACACATAGGGAAATTATGCACATATACCAAATCAGCCTGTCCAGTCCTTTCTAGTAAGCCCTGGATCACAAAGGGATTCCACCTGTGTGGCTTAAGATATTCACTGCAGTGTAATGTTTCATCTGCTCTTAAAGAGTACAGAGATTTGCTCATAAAATTTGTCTTGTTAGGGTTCAACAGCTAACTGTGTATTCTCCCCTTGCTATAAACAACTTGATGATTGCAGCAGAAACTCAGCTTTCTGCTGAGTAGAATATTACAGCCTAGATGTTGAAGCTTTTTCCAAGAAAACAGACTTACATTTTCCTGAACATGAGATTATCAATATAAGTAGCCTGTCTTCCCAAGACAGCAAACTAGTAAGAAGGCTAAAACAATCAGGCACTCTCTGCTTGCCATTGTTGGGAAATTTCTGTATCCTAATGATAAACAGGCTTGAATGATGCTTTAGTTTAACTGCAGTAGTCAGCTAAGTCCCCCACAGCCACTCAGTGAAGAAGAGATTCTGAAGGGCAAAAGTGAGAAACAAGAGGGTTGAGATAAAGGCAGTTTAATTGGTAAAGCAGAGCTGCACACATAAGCAAAGCAAAATAAGGAATTAATTCACTACTTTCAAATGGCAGCCAGAAAAGTTGGCAGAAAAGTAGGACGCCCTCGCGCATAACAGTGACTTGAGAAGACGAATGCCATAACTTCAGATATCCCCACTCCTCCTTCCTTCTGACAGCTTTTATTTCTCAGCAAAAGGTCATGCAGCATAGGATATCCCTTTGGCCAGTTGAGGTCAGCTGTTCCCTCTGTGTCCAGTCCAATTTCTTGTGCACTCCCAGCCTGCTCACTGTCAGGGCAGTCTTAGAAGCAGAAAATGCCTTGATACTGTGCAACACTGCTCAGCAACAGCCAGAACACCAGCATGTTATCCACACTGCTTTGGTCACAAATAAACAGTACAGCGCCACACCAGAGAATGTAAAGGAAATTAACTCTATCCCCACTGAAACCAAGGCAAAGGAACAGGACTCCCCAACCTAGAAATGAGAACAGAGACTTCAGATGGGTCAATCTTTATCTCCCTCTTCCTTGGACTACTCATACATGAACAAGTTGCTGGATGAAGGATATGAGAATTTTGCAAGGAGGAATCAGCACTCAGCGATTTAATTTTCTTTCTTCCTCCTGACATCACAACTTCTGTGTTGTCTCTTCACAATGACCCAGATTCAGAGGTGTCTGCCCTGGAGTTAAAATGAATGTATGCCTTAAAACTCAGACTTTTCCTTTTATTGAATAGAGGTGGAGTTATGATATGCCTCAGGATCCTGGGATAATAACTGAGCTACCTTAAGTTGTGCTCTAAAATTGCAGTGAACAATCCATACAAATCTGTTGGATAAGTACCTGGTTAAATCAATACTCTTCACTTTTTCATTTACAGTCTTCGTGCTTGTGGTTTGCAACTTGTTTAGGTGAGTCACACTAAACTTTTCTGCTTTTTGGGTAGTTGTGAAACTTTAAAAGAGTATTCATATGCTATGCAAATTTCCTTCTATGTGTTAGCATTAAAGATGGACATACTGTTTTTCCAAAGCAGCACTAGTAATATCAAGTAAAATGAGTAACCTCGCTTAAAACAGAAATTTTCTCTTCTGAAGACACTCTCTCTTATGAGAATTTGTCAGAATGTGTCCATCAAACCTCCTGGTGCTAAACTGAATTTCTGATGCAGGAATATTTTCTACCCAAAATGACAACATTTTATGGGAAACTTCTTTCATTCCCTTTGGTTCTCAGCCAGAATTCTTTCATTTCTAAAATTTTGATGGACAGTGACAGTCTGGGATGTTCTTTTCTCAGAAGCCTTCTGCAGGAGAATAGGGCCTGGTTGGGGATAGACAACTTCTGGGGCTAAGAATGAAAGGAACTTGAGGTCTCTGGAGGGTTGGAGAGAGAAATTTCTAGACAGAGAGGGGAGAGTACAGAGTTTGCTGCAAGTCAGAAGCCAATTAATTGGCTAAAAGCAAACCAGCGAGCAAAGACCTCAGAAACAGAAAGCTGTTTACAAAAGTTCTTTGGGTTTGGTTCCCTCTAGACAGACTCTGAATGTTCTGGCTGACAGAGGTCCCATTGCACAGCATTTTTTCTGTTCTAAATGTGATTTTTAAAATACTCCTGAAAGTGGGAAAAATCTTTGTGTCAGACACTGGTGTTAATGGCTCTAGCAACTTCTGCTTGTTAAGTAAAAATGTTTTTTTCTTCCCTTTTACCTGTCAATTCATGGTCCCACAGCTACAGCAGCTGTGCTGTACTTTGAGGCAAACCAGACCAGTGCAACCAACTTGTGCTGCACATGTGTCACTGATTGCCCCCCATGTCAGTATGGACAGGCTGGTGCAAAAGTCTGAACTGTAAACTGTTGTTGCTCTGTTGTCCTACAGATACTGTTGAAAATCCTTTATAATATATGAATAACATGATTGTGTATTTTCTCTTCTTTAAAAAATGTCTGTTTCTTATCAGTCCATAATTCATTTTGACTCCAGACATAAAACACATTTGGTTTCTGTTATCTCTAAGCATGCAGTGAATATACTATGCAAATGTACAAGCAGTATGAGCTCAGGCACTCAAAATTCTTCTAGGTCTTTTTTTTTTTAGACTGTCAAGCACCAGGATTTTAATCTAGAATTTCCTCCATGAAATGCAAAAGTGTTTCCTCTTCAACTTGAACAGTCTCTTGTACACTTGTTCTGTCTTCATACCATATTTTAAAAGAGGAGCAAGACATGAAGACATGAAGAGTTTGACAATCCTGGCCATCTGAATAGCTGGTGGTGATGGTGACAGCACAGACACACTGTGAGGAATGCAGTGAGTAAGTTCCTGTGCTTCTGCAAAGATAAAAGCCAGACAAAAGGGACTACTGTTACTACTATTACTCCCCAGGATAATTTTTCTCATATGCTTATTTTGTATGCAGCCACAGAAAAAAAAATGTATTTTTCCAATGTAATTTGTTTTTTTAGCTTCATTGTGCTTGTTCTTCATGTTCTCAATGGGAAATTGGGTAGTGGGCACATGTTTTTTCTCATACATTGGCTGCAATCAGTAGTACTCTCCTTAAGTGCTGTATAGTTTATTTGCTTTTGTTGCTGTTGAAGCTGTGTGAAATGCAAGTTGCTTTTGAGGGGTGTTGCTGTTAATTCAAGTGGATAAGCACAACATTATAATTCACAGAAGTGCAGCTGTGTCTTGTCTGAATTAGGCTTACAAACTTGTGGAAGAAATGTTAAAAATATATTGCTCACTATTTGCAGAAAAAGTTTTACATTTGAGTGGGCATTAGGGAAACTCCCATGTAATTTCTTGAAATTGTCAGTACTAGAAATTTCTTCCACCTCTCTCCACCCGGTCTGTTCTTTTGAGTGTGTATTTGCTTTTCTTTATTATAAGGAAACACCAAACACATTAGGCAAGCTGCAGAAGCAAAATTGCCTCAAAATTGCCTCTTTAGTAGTGGTGTCCCTGATAAGTCCACATTCTCTTCAGCATCATATTTCCTTCCTTCTTACTGAATTGAAAGAGGCCCTTCTGCATCACTGTATTTGTTTCACAGATTAATAAGAGCTTTAATAGAATCCTCCCTTTTGCTGTCAGGGTACAGAGCGTTTTTTTATCCAGCTTCCCTTCTCCCCTCTCCAGAGGTTTGCTTTGGTAGCAGGGGCCATTTTTGCACTGCAAGGTTCTTGGCCTCCCAGGGGAAAAGCAGTCTCCCCTTCCTGAGACCCAGTGTTCCCCAGGCTGCCTTTGCCTTGCCCCACACGGGTGCTGAGAACACCACAGGTGTTTGAAGGCATTAGCTGTTATTCCATCTCGCTGCACTCCCCTTTCCTCTGGCAGAATCCAGCCATGCTGTGGGGCTGGGGGGTGTTCCAGTCCTGACCACAGCACCCAGGCAGATCCAACGCCGCTCACGCTGCCGAGTGCCACACGTCACAGCCAGGACACTGCTCTGATGCTTTCCTTTGAGGAAATCCAGGGATTTAAATGTTTACTTCTCTACAGTGACAGCATCATAACTCTGCATTTTAGCATCTCCAGCTTCCAAATTTTTCATCATCAAGGAGTAAGTTGGATAAATTAATCTCTGCTGAGCTAGATGATGATACACTGGTGCTTTCACTGCTGGTGCACAGGTTTGCAGCAGCCTGAATGCTCTTTTCTCTTCATTTTCTTCCAATGTAGGCAGTATTGGTGCAAGGGAGGAAAGAGATTCTTATGAAAGTCTATTTTTATAGACCTTTGTCTTTAGACAGAGTTAAATTTTTTGACTGCTTGCTAGTATATTTATTTTCTTCAACTCAGCTGCAGATCCTACCCTTACTGGTTTTTTTTCAAAGCTTAGATTGCAACTGCTTGGTAAAGACATATTTTTATGGAAGATCTGTGAGATTTAGAATTTTAATTCACTCATATTTTAGACACATAAGTCCAGTAGCAACTTTCTTTTCTTGTGAGGAAGGTGCCCCCCACCTAGTTTTTCATGTACACAGCTAAAGGCCAGACCCTCTGGTCACTTTTTCCTCTTTATAGTTATTTTGAGGAATGTCAGATAGTTAACTTTTACTTCTGCAAGGTCTCATGTATAGAAATAGCCCCTGGTATGCTGCTCCTCCAGCAGCACCCATGTCCACAGAGTCACACAGAGCCAAGGATGTAGCTTTCTAACAAATGTTTCAGTTTTGGTTTTTAGTCCATTTTCACCATTGCAGTTCTTATCCTTGACCTGCCTTTCCCTGATGCACTTTTTGTGCAGAAATGCCATGTACTGACTCACAGGCTTTTTATTTTTAATACACTCATATTGTTTTGAACACACATGCAAATATGTATGACTGGGCAGTGTATGTAAAATATATCTGGAGAGCAAAAGAGGGGTTTTTTAAAAGCTTTTTGTGGTTTCTTCTTTAACACACAAGGTATTATTTTCTGCAGATTTCTGCAGAAAATTGAGTTGTGAGTCCCTGGCAGTAAGGATGCTGTGGTGAAAGAAAGGCTCATGAACACACAGCCTCCACAAACATGATGAAAAATATTGGCAATAAAAACTATGAGAGAAATATTCAAGGCATATAGGGTTAAATCTGTGT
>VWZN01007369.1:629703-664963 GCA_013396955.1 Regulus satrapa | reverse complement strand
TTAAACTAAGTTTCCCTCACAATAATATTTGTTTCAATCTCTGGGGGTTTTTATTGCTGGGGCTTTTTTCCCCCCTTCACAGTCTGGAAAGGGCTTTTATTATTGGGATTTTAAATGCCTCTTGTTCCAAAGGAAAACTGGCAGAAAAGGCATTCTGTGGAGACATCATCCACACTTTAATTTTGTCTTGAGCATATTAAGATTTGATGACTAGAGCCTTACAATTAACTGAAGTCAGGAATTAAGTGGAGTAGAATCACTGTAGGCATCCTAAATATTCAGTGAACAGAAAGAAGGGAAATAGATGAGCATGATTTTCCCTTGTGGTGGGAGGATTAGGAATGGGGCTGCTCTTCTATCTTCAGTGCTTCTTCAGTGATTCACAGAAATTGCTAGAATCAGGTGTATTTAATCTGGTCCATTTAATCTCCTGCAATACTGCCAGAAATATTCTTGCATTACTACCATGGATAACTGGTTTCACTGCTAGAAAATTATGAATTCTCTCTGCATTAAGCAGTCCATTTCTATGAAAACTTATGATTTGCTGTGCTAGGCAAAAAGGATGCTCTTTTCTTTTAAACTGAATAAATTATGGGTAATTAAACCACTGAATGTTAATTTGCTATAACATGAAGTGAACTTGATAATAAAAGAACCCATTTATTTCAAAGTCTGTTATTCTAAAGAAGGGATGAAATATGCTCTTAATATAAAACAATATTTCAATTAAAGTGCTCAAACACTGTAGTTATGCACCTCTTAAAAATTCAAAGCATTTTAGTATTTTATTTAGATTTTGTTTGTGCTCAGTTTTTTTTCCTCCTGTGTCATCTTTTCTCACTCTTTCAGCATCACTGGTGACGTTTCCTGGTTTCTGATGTTCATAATGTCCTTACCATGAATTTTGAATGAGTTTGCCTGAAGAATGTCCCATGGCCTCCCAGCATAGCCTCTCTCCTTTCCTGAGCAGAAAGGGAAGGAGAAGTGGGGCTCCTGGTGCTGCCAGCGCAGTGGGATCAGTACCGCCAACCCATCTAAAGGATCTAGGATGTGTAGAAATGGATGTAGGGACAGTCTAAAAGGTTTGTGCTGGGTTTGGATCTTAGCATCTTATGACTAGACATGAATTTGAGCAATGGGTGTTAAATTAGCTTATAACCACTCTGTGTTCAAGAGAAGGCTGGGAAATGTTTAAGTAGAGGGCATATGTGTACGGTCACACTACTGAGATATTTACACCCTCTTTAACCTGTCAATATTCCCAATTAAGTAGCAAATTTTGTTCCGGGACTATTAAATAATTGCTTCTAACAAAAATGCATTTTGCATGGTAATTATTTTTGAACTGTTGTAGGTGTAACTGTTACTGACAGTCAGTCTTTTGTCTCTGCAGCTGCCTTCTTGCCTCCCCAAGAGTTTGCTACTTAAGAGCTTGCCAACTCAAACAAATTTAATTGCAGTGCCTTTTTCTTTCTTATTTCATGCTAAGCATGGGCTCACAAGACAGCACAGAGATGTCAGACAAGAATTCCTCTATCTGTTTCCCTCAATGACTCAAAGGAAATGCAACAAACCCTGAGTTCAACTTTGCACCCAGGCAATGACAACCTGTCCCACCTGCCTACCTGTCTTTCAGTACTGTAATGTGAAGCAATTAGGTGTTGACAAATTTTTTGTTTGGAAAATTTGGAGTTAATTTTATCATCCTTGCACCTCTTGATGCTCTCTCTCCTTTGCAGGCACTCCAACTAAAAGAACAAGGGATACATATAAGAGGAGTTCTCCAAATACTGCTTGTTTTATTAATGACTCAACTACACTTCTTGGTTTTGCTAAAAGAAAAGAAACTGCAACTGCTTGGACTTGAACTTTTCTTTCTAGTCTCCTTGTAATTTTGGACAGGTTCCTGAGATAATCAGAAATTTTACATGGCAGATTGGCTTTTGAAATACACAGATTATAAGAATCCAAAATGTCTAGTGAGAGCATTCCAAACCAAGAAGCTGAAAGAGGTAATTTCTATGGTTCCTTTTTCACTGGCGTTGGGGAGCACTGCCAAATCTGCAGCCTCAGGCACCTTGTACTCTGGAGCAGTGGCTGGGAGCTTCACCACTTGCATCTTCTGACTCTAAGTACTCAGTCGCAGTGGTGCTCTGGTGCAAATTTGCCATTGCAATGAAGCTTTGTCAGCCTTTCCACTCATTCAGTCTGCAGTGAACAAACACATCGCTGTGATACAAGCACGAGCCCTCCCAAAATATGTGCATTGCAACCTTGTTTTTCTATTTGTACTGCTGTTCCATACACAGTGTCAACAGCCAGCATACGGTGCGTGTGTCCTCTGCCTTTGTTGGTCAAATAGAAAAAACTGCTTTGATCTCATTCCCAGCTGCTGTATAAATTAGCTTCTCCTGGAATACAATGGCTTATGTTTCGTATCATTTAATGTACTGGAATTACTACCAGAAACAACTATGTTAAATAACTTGAAATCATTAATTCTTCCTTCTGTGGAAAAAAAGTGCCACTAAGATGTCACACAAGAGTTTAATCCCTGGGTTTATGGGCACTAAATGTATCAAGTGCACAAAAAATTTGATTCCAAATTACTCTCAGAATAGACTGAAGGCTTTGATCATGGATGTGCTCTGAGTCTTGGAGCTCCTGCTACCTGAATATTTGGAACTCTGATGAGACACAAAACTCTCTATATGCTATAAAGTTATATCCTTGCAAATCCTAAAGAAAATGAAAGCTAATAATCCCAAACCAACAAAATTTACATTCCAGTCATCAAGTTATACACATCATGGATAGCCATACTCACAAATTGCCAAGAGACTCTCAGATTTCCTGATCAGCAATATAGAGTTAGAACTGAGCTAATAGAATAATCCATTCAATTAAAACAATAAGAAAAATAAGATAAAATTCCACCCCTCTCTTTTTTTTTCAGAAACCAATGTTGGGTCTTCTGCACATGGATTTCTATGCTGTTCACATTAAGTCTCCTGAAGTTCCCAACAGCTTTCATACCGTGTTTCCCCTGTTGTGGAAAAACTCACTTTGCCCTCGCAGGCTCACTCTCATGCCACAGACCGGCTGTTGAAATGACTGCGTTTCAGATCTGGTTCTGCACACCACAGCAGCTGTTGGGTGCACACACAGCCATGCAATTTCTTATGGAATTTTCCCTTCTGCATCTTGTGCTTTTTTCCCCTCAAATCCCACACACACTCAACAGCACAAATCTTGGGGCTCCTCATTGAAAATGCTGTTGTTTTTTCTGCCCGACTGAATGAGAGTTACAGTAAAAGCAAACCTCCCTACCAAAATAGCAAACAACCATTTTTATCTAAATGCATCACTGCACCACTCTCAAATAATCTAGTTTCTCTGATGTTTCCTGAAGTCATGGCTAAAATTTTAACATTTTATATTGCTTGAATGTATCCACCTGGGGAGACCTTTAGAGCAGGCTCCTAAAGGGGGCTTACATGAAAGCTGGAGAGGGAATTTTTGACAAGGGCATGTAGGGATAGCACTTAAAATTGAATAAGGGTAGATTTAGCTTAGCTATCAAGAATCAATTCTTTACTGTGAAGGTGTTGAGACACTGGAATACATTTCTCAGAGTGGTTCTGGATACTCCATCCCTGAAAGCTGAAGGTTTGGTCTTCTGGGAGGTGTCTCTGCCCATGTCAGGGGGGTTGGAACTAGCTGATCTTTAAGGCCCCTTGCAACCAATCCCCCCTTTTTGAAAAAGGGAAAATAACTTTATTTAGGGTATCCAAGAACCTTCCAATGGGTTCTTTGAAACTCAGTTGCAACAGGAAATCAACCACAAGCCACAGAAAATTTAAGAACCTCCCACCAAGAAATATAATTATTTCTATATAAAATTTTCTATTTAAAGTATGTGCTAATTTGGAAGAAGGAAATCAGATAGAACATTATGCATCTGATAAAATTATTCAGGTTTGCCAATAATTATGCTTAAGACATTTTATTGGTCTGCCCTTAAGAACCATGAGGTGAGAGGTTTCTTTCTTGCCTGCATGAAAGAGATATGAATATTAAACGCTGACATTTTGAACTGTCCTTTAGGCATATGAATTTTCCTTAAGCAGATGGGACAAACACCTTCCTTTGTTCTTCATCCTCTGAGGGCACACAAGAAATTTCAGCATTCCATGGGTAAAACCTAAGAGTTGATGAACACAAAATGATATGTAGATGACTAAACCAGGAACTAATAAAATTATCATAAGAAAGTAAGTTATATTGAGCCTTACTAAAAGGACTCATGCACCGTTAAACACGGGTTAAGATTTGCTGAGTTGTAGACACATAACTAATGAAATGAAGCATAGAATGGGAATATAAAAAAGCACATATGGATATTAGTAATGCCTCTGAATTCAGATGAACACAGGCACCAAAGCAGGTGAGGAAGATAACTAGTGTTATAGAAAACTCCTCCTTAAAAGAGTTTCAGGGTGTGGGAATTTTTACTCTGAAAAGGAGGTGAAAAATAAGATAGTTATCTGAAAACTCACTGTAAATTAATGAGGAAAATCAAAGAAAGCAAGATTCCTGAGAACCTGGATTTTCCTGTACCACAGCATAAAGAGAAGTCTTTCTACACAGGAAAATGTTGTAAAACTTTGCAATATGGAAACCAACATCTTTCCACATAGCAAAAAACTTGATGGAATACTGAGTTTGGCCTGATGAGGTCAGGGACTAAGCTATCGTGTTCTTTATTAGCAGTTCTGTTAAGTAGAAACAGGAGAAATAAGATATAAAAGTGGTGAATTGCACCTATACCAGTTCCTGTTTCTGATCCTCTTAGAGCCTTGTGCGGAAAATGTGAAATTACAGGGGGTTTGGTTCTGGCTCCCAGATGCAGTTTTCAGCTCCAGAAAGCTGGGCTGTGAACATGGGGAGCATATTCACATGAGGAGAACCTGTTCTCCTCAATGTCCACCACCCTTGGGGCCTTTTGAGAGAGCTCCCACTGCAGAAGGACAGATGGGACGCTGCTGCAGGGGGCCTAAAGCATTAACTCCTTCAGTAGCAATCAGCTGATTTTCCATTGCCTTGGTATTGAGTGCATTTGGGGGTTGTGTTAAGAAGAACAAGAGTCAAAGCAACTCTGTGTTGTGGCACTCTCTTGGTAAACCTGCTGCCTCCAGCCTTCCAAACTGCTCCAACAAATCCAGGAGGTTAATCAGACCTCCTTAGAAGCTGATTTAAACCCATATATACATTCTACTGTACACTCTTAACTAGATCAATTAGAGAAACAACCACAATAAACATGACAATTTGCCTGCATTTTTGAAAGGGAAATCACAAGAGGGTGATTCATTTGCTTTGAAATGCTTGAAGATAATTGCGAGTTGCTTATAATGATATTGCTTGCTTAAATTCTTGGCTATTTCTTTCTGAGCCTATTATTTTACATGAATACTGTTCTGTCAGCTGATGATCTTTTACAACACTAGCTGGGCAGATCAGACTGTTTTCCTGTCGAGCACAGGTATGCTTGTGAGGAATTTCACAATTAGAGGTCTCTGTGGAGAGAGAAATCCTCAGAATCATGAGGTCTGGACTGGACTCAGTCAATTCAAATGTGTGATTTTGTTCTTGAGGAGAAACAACACATCAAATCAAAGGTTTTTTCATGATTTCAAGAACAGAAGTTATTACACTGGCTTCTTAGTGAGTCATGGGTTTTCCTATAAAAAAGCCTCATTTGAAATTGCTTTTTTTTTAAATATTAAAATAAGTATGCTCACTAAGTAGATGTAGAACTATTTCCTGGTTTGCAAAAAGCAGCTATATTCTGTTCATGTATCATTGGCCCAATTTTTAAACTGCTGTAAGTTGGCATTAGCCCACTGGATCAGAGAGTTGAGATCTGTCATGGTAATTTGAGATTTGTCAGCTATTTCTGCTGTATTAAAAGTATCTAAACTTCTGTTGCCATGTCAAAAAGTAAGAGGCTTCCTGCTTCTCTAGCTACTTTTAAGGTGTTATTTAGATCATGTCACTCACAGAAATAAAGAACTATCCATGGTAATTCTTCTGCATTGCCACAGATTTATTTTTTGTCAAGCAAGAAGCAGATGAAACCATATTGAAAATGCAGAGGCAGTCACAGGGAACAGATGTTATAGAATGACCAGGAAATAAATTTCATGAGATCCCTTGTCTTGACCTGCAAGCCTTACAGACTCAGGGTTTAGCTGAATATTAGTTTGTCTCCTCCTTTTAAGCTCAGGTGTGTGTTTCCATTTGAGCAAATTGTAGCACTGGTGTTTTTTTGTTGGTTTTTTTAGTTTTTTTTTTTCCAACTGGTGATAAATTTCAGACATTTCAGGTAGAAATGCAAACAGATGGACTGGCCCCATGCCCTAGCAGTTGTGTATCCTGCTACACAAGTTCTCATCTCAGGGGGAAATTCAGTCTTGTGCAGAGGGACCAGGCTGGCCAGGTAGCCTGGAGCTTTCAGCTAAGCCAAGAACATGAGCGTTTTTCTGACTCACTGTGCAGCAAGCTATCTGTTACCTGGCTTCACCTCCTTATCCCAAACTAACTTGCATTTAAAAGTATGCTATCTGAGGAGTCCCATGAAGGGCAGAGCATCAGACAGATGGCAGTCTGGCCCTCAGAGACTAGGGTATAGATGGAGAGAGAAAAAGCAAACGAAGATAAAAATGCTACAGGGAGGAACTGGCTATTAAAGGACTGTGTGGTACCTTGCACAATGGCCCCTTGATCCTTTCTCCAGTACTTATATTATAGGCATGTAACAATTTTCTAACATTCTGCACAAATTCTGTCTGATGTAGTTATTTTTGTTGTCAAAAGCATTGTTTCTTTCTTTAAACTTGTTCCTACCTTGTACTTAATTCCTTTCTGTTTTGTGTCCCTTTTTATGTGCAAGTTTTGAAGAACACCTTGAGCTATAACTGAAGTTCATTTCAGATCTCTAGGGTCTGTCCACACTCTTAATGAAATAAAATTGCTATTGGTGAAACATGTGAAATGAATTGGAATAATTTAGTCTCTGCAGTGCCTGAGTGTATGTTCCAGCAGACATTTAAATTGTCCCCAAAAGGCAGAGTAGATGTTTATCTGTATGTGTTGCCCTGGGAGTTATGCACCCCATGCTCTGTGAGCAACTGCCTTTTGATGAACACATAATTCACATAAACTATATTCCTATTCTTTGAGAAAATCTGATGTACTAGACAATAAACCCCAGTTGTTTAGACAGCCTGTTTAACCTTGGCTCTTGGTTTCATGGGCTGTTAGGTTCCTAGGTAATGATTGCAATTCTTCATCTACTAGAGCTCGTGATGTTGTAAATACAGTTGAGTTAATAAGTCACAATTTCCCCCTTTTTTCACTCCTTCCTAAGTGCCAGGTAGAGACAAGAGTAATGGCTCTTTGCTGGGTGTGTATGTGGCATTGTGTCATATCTCTCTTGCATGTACTTTAGCACAGAACATGAATAGAGGGGAACTGGAGGGGCCATTAATAAGCATTTAATTGATGACTGACATAATCAGGCAGTTTAATTATTCTAAAAAAATGATGGAAGAAATAAAAACTGTAAAAATGGGTTTAAAAATCTGATCTTACTGTGTGGCAAATTTATTTTCAGTACAGGTATGTGAAAGCTGCTTCACCTTTCTGATATGGAATCTTGAGATAAAACTAAAATGAAGCACTGATGTTTTGGAATAAGGCAGAAATTTTTTTTTAAGGTACAGGCCTGTAATTTGAAAGTCCACTTTTAATTATCAGTTTTGCTGTAGTCTTTTGATTGAACAATTTATCTGCTTTTTGCGCTTCATGTGCCAGACATGATAGACACTACTTCTGCCCAATATTTTTCTTATTACTTAGATCCTGACAATCCTGTAGTCAAATACTGCGTGTGATTAGAGAAATGGGAATTAGCTCTTTACTGGGGACTTTATGATCTGTAGTTGTAATAGCCTGGAAAGGTGAATAAATGATTATGTAAAAGATCATTAGTGATTAGGAAGACGTGACAATTTCTGCAATGTGTAATGCTGGCCTTTTAAACTGAGAAAGAGAGGGTCTTGAGGGTATATTACCCCAGATCATCCAGGTTCTGGAGAGAACCAGATAAACTGCTAAGCCCCAGGAGGCTGTGCTACAGAAAAAGTACAATTAAATAAATCCATATTGCTTGAAACTGAACCAAAACATTATAGAGAGGCAAGGCAGTACCTGACAGAAAAGAGAGAAGGGGCAGCTAAGACTTGTAGCTTATCCCAGGTGAAGAACACTGCTGAAAGGACATAGGCACCATGTACTTTATATTTCCCCGAGGTAGAGGAATTCAGGCATGCTTATATATGCATTTCTAAAAAAACCCCTGCCATCTCCACTTGGTAAGATGAAAGTCTAGGAGATTATCTTTTTAATTTGGCTCCCAGAATAACATTTTTTTTTTGCTTTTGATTAATACTGTAATTATGTTCTGGGGTGAGTTCAATATTCCTACAGGAGAAGCTTGGGCTTGCACTGCTCTCTTTGCTTCAGCTACAAAGAATATTCAGATTCCTGCTTTTCCATCAGTGGTCTAAATGCATGTACTTTCACCATGCTTAGCACCATCTCACCTGTCACCATTGATAATTACTCATTGTAGAGAAAATGTCATCTACTGTTTGCATATTTATGTTTTTAAAAATAATAACTTCTCTCAGCCTAATGCGTGCCAGTTACTGACAGCCCTGATACAGCTTTGTTTAGTTAAGACAGGTGAAATGATAATATAAAATAATTATTATCATCCTATCTTTTATCATGAATCTCTTCTAAGAATAGCCACTTTATTTAGATATCTTAATATCAGTCCTAAAACAAGCTGTTCGAAAAGCATGTTTGGTAATTCCTGTCTAAGAAATGGAGCCCCATGAGAATGTAGAGTTGACAGCAGGCACTTGTGCCACTAGAAAAAGATAGAAAATGTACCTGAGACAGGGAGCAGCCTTTTTATTGCTCATGTGTTCGCATCTTTGTTCTTGTGCAAACCATTGCATAATCTGAAATTTCAGCACAGCATGTCTGCCAAAAAGGTAAAATTTGCTTATGTGCTAAGAAATCTAGGCATTAATGTGAAACAGAGACACTGAGTAGCTCTTTCTGCAGTAGATTAAAATGCACTTATGGGGTCTAAATTCCTGGGCCTCAGTTCTCATCAGTCTGACAAATATAAACTAAATGACATGAAGTTATACTTCATGCAACCTTTGGAAAGGAAAACTCTGGTGCACACTAGAGCTTCTTGCAGTGAGATATTGCTTAAGCAATAGAGTATTTTAAAAGCCCATATAATCAGATACTTGTTCATGTTAAGTGTCTTGAAGTGAGGCCAAAGGCACTCAGTGTCTAAACAAGGTCAATTTTGGATAATATTCCCCATTAACCATCCAAGAGAGCTGCATAATGGCTCTGCCTATTAGCTGCCAGCACAGTAAACACTCACCTGCCCCCTGTGCCTGCAGCCCCAGGGGAGAGCAGACTGGCAAGGATGGGAAATGGTGAGCTGGTTGTATTGCTACTTACATAAAATAGCCTTCTTGTAGAACTCTAATAATAAATAAATTATTACTTACAGAATATTTTTCTACTGGTTGAACAAAGGGATATAGCTTGCAACAGGATGAATTGAAAGAAAATTAGTCTCTTTTATCTACAGGAAATTTAGATACCTATGAATGCTTTTGTGCAGAGTTTCAATGTTATAGCTAGTGGGGAGAATAAACTGCAGGACAAGTTGTCCCCTATTATTCATATTATTTACATTCAGAGCAAAAAGAAAGAGGGCTTTTCTTCCTTAAAAGCTCAGTAGGACTTAATAGCTATCCCTGTAGTGTAGTGGCTTCCAACACTACACCTGCGCCTACACTTTTCCTGTCCACTTAGGGATTTTTCACATTGTCATATATATGGATATATGCCCATCTACATGGAAAATTAAAAGTATACATGTAAATATATCCACATATATGAAAGAGACATTTAAATTTTGTCCCCTGATGCTACTACAATCAGTCAAAACAAAGAGGTGTTTCAGCACCATTATACAACAAAAACAAAGAAACTGAGTGAATATAAAGAAGTGCTCATAGACCAAGTAAATGAAGCAGGATCTCACTCCAAAGCAACGTCTTGTTTGGTTCTTGAAAAAAATGGTTGTTTTTGTTATCTGGTTGTGGTTTTTTGGTTGGTTGGTTGGTTTTTAAAGAGAAGCAGGGAGGTAAGGGATACAAGAAGTTTCTTATTGTTTCTCCTTGGATATCATGGTAAACTTCTGAACACATCCACAATTCATCACCATGGGATAAATTATTCTCAGGAATGAGCCATCCTAGAATTGATTGTGTAACAAAAACTTGTCCTTTTCCTTCAAAGCAAACCTGAAATATGGTGATGTTGATGTGGAGTGCTATGCATGTGAATACTGAATTATTAGTTGTAACAATGAGTAATTGATAATTGAATTTTTTTTCAGTATTTTCTCATGAAAAGAGTTGGTGATTTAGCATATTGAGAATTTCAACTATTAGTTTTTAAAAACAGCTGCATCCTATTATCCAGGGATGAAAGCCACAGCCAACAAGTGGCAGGATACTTGTGACATATGTATCACCAAGGAAAGATTTAATGTCTTAAATAATAAAAACAACTCAATGAATCAAAAAAAAAAGAAAAACAAAAGCAGCCCAAAACCCCAAAACATGTTTCTCTGAGAATTATTTTTTCCATGGGATTTAGGAATTACAAGAATCATGAACTAGATCTGTAAAAGGTCACATTTAATTTGCTTTCACTGTTATGCAAAGGTATGACCTTGTTGTGTTTTCAGAGCAGTTCATCAGTCTCCAGAGTGAGATTAAATAAAGAGGAAACTTACCTCTGGCAGCTAAATCAAGCAGTTTAGATTTTAGACCACCAGCTCCAGCACACTTAACAAGATTAATATTCAGGGGCTCCTCCCATGTCTATTCAGAGAGAAGGAAGAAAAGGGCAAACGAGGGAGTGAATTAAAATCATTAGGGCCTGCAAGAATGAAAGGCAAGCATTCCAAGTAAGCAAGTATTTATTAGCACATGAGGCCAGTTTTAGAACTAGTGAAATGATGCATTCATCAGCAATGGCAGAAATATTTTTGGAAAGACCACTTTCTGCATGCTTGCATGCCACCCACCAGACCAGTCTTCAGCTCCTGGCTTCACATTTCCCTGTCAAGGATTTAGGGACTCTCCCTCTCCCAGCAGCTGGAAATGATCTTGTATCTTGGTACATCTTACAGTGTATTTACTTTGATCTGAGGACAATCAATAATAAGAGACTATGCTTGACAAAAGCCCTGTCTTTCCATGCCTGTTACCAGATGATGTTTTACAAACAACTTAGCAAGTTTCTGCACCAACCACTATATATTGATTTCTAAAGTACTCTCTGAGTATATCAGTGGATTTGGGAAACATGGACATGAGGCAGGACAGAGTAGGAATTTATAAAAAGAAAGGAAAAATAATTTTTTTTTTTTTAAATGGCTGCAAATGAGAACAGAACATGCAGTACAAAGACTAAGTGGATGGGAAACACACTCCCTTTCAGACAGTAGTAGACCAGTAGATTGGATATTGTTCACATGGTATAAAAAGCAAAAATCCAGCTTACAGTGAAATGCTTGGGCTGAAGTTTAGCAAAGAAGGTAAGACAAAATCTACTGTACTTAAAGCTAACACAGGCTTTTGTTCTGAAAAAATTTGGGGTGAAGGATCATAAGTCCAAATTTTATAGTGTGTGTGTTCATATGGAGAATGGGACTGGTGAAAGTAAACACGTCCTACAAAAACAGAAATAATTCCCTGCGGAGTCAGACCAACAGTCAACGCAGGAATTTATCTCCAACAAATATTAAGAGAAGGCTTTTTGTTCCATCATTCTCTTCTAGCATCCATAATGGTTATATTAGGACTATTTGAGAATGCAATGCTCTCTTTTCATGTATTTTTTAATGTCTTTTTGCAGAACTTATGTAGATGAATTTGTCTAATCATTTCCTGAATCTTTTGTAAAAATATCTCTATCTGCAACCCCCTGTGGCAGTATATTCCAGGAAATGCCTATTTTCTCTGCAAAAAGAAAAGTAGCTAATTTAATGTTTTAAACCAATCTTTTACTACTTTCAAGTTGCCTCAAAAATACCTTAGTTGTGGTATTGGAGGGTTCACTAAGAAAGAATGTCATGTTCTCTTCCAAGCCTAAAGCTGGGATTTCACTCTTTATGGCAAAAAGAACAAAACCCCCTCTTTGACTTCATCATAGGTTAAGACAGCTGGACACTCACAAGAAGTTAATAAGAGAAGCACTTTCAGGGTGCTCCAGGATTTAAAACTAAAAACTACCTAGCTGAAATAATGATTGTCAAGATACTAGGAAAGTAAAACTTGTCATTTCTTGGCAGTTTGGTAGGTGAGCTAGACTGAACGTGGATCAGGATTTACCTTTGGTAAAGCACAGCCACAGCCAAAGGGGTGTACAAAGGTCCAGACTTTGGGTTTTCACTTTGAAAAAGCATCAAGTACTGAAACCACAGAGGTGGCTCAAAGCTTTCAATACTGCAATGCAAAAAAAGCCCCCCTTGTACTACTTGAAGACACGGTAGCTGTATAGGGCACAAATAACCACCATTGCTGTGTTGGAATGTTGCAGTGTCCTGAGATACCCACGCGTTTTGGGACAGACCCACCCTGAAGAAAAAAGCTGGGCACTCTGACACATGCTGTGCTGAAGTACACAGGATGTAATCATTTTAGTTGTGCTGAATCCAGGATTACATGTATGCTCTCCTTGATCTCATATTGAATAGATAACAAAGCCTTTGAGCTGATGACTGGTGGCTTTCAGAAGGCTGCTCTAATTGGACTTCTGCTCAGCAGTACCAACTGATGTGATGAACATCCTCCCATGTGTGTAGATAAGACAGCAAACCCTCTCTTATTCTAAAGGATTTGAACTAAATCCTGCCCCAGTTTCTACTTGTGAGAGCAGAGAGTGGCACAGATCGGATTCTGCTGGTGATCAGCACCTGTTGCTAAGGGAGAGCCAGAAGGATGGAGTAGATGAGAGGAAGCAGGATATCAGTTTTCAATTCAGTCATACAAAGTAGATCCCATCTCAGAGACACGAAATGGGTGTTTATTTCATTACAACTAGCTCAACTCAGCACTAAGCTTCCTCCTGATGCATTTTGTATCCTCACTTACTGAGGAAAATGTTGATTCTCCCTCTTAAATTTGCTGAAAGGGCAAAGCATTGCCTTCCAGTCTGAGAGAATACCAGATGTTTTGTCAGTATAAAACAGACAGGGTAGTACTTCTTCATATCCTTTGGATTTTTTCAACTTTGTTGAATGAAAATAGTTCTTTTTCCAAACAGGTCAGTATGTGATTAAGTAAGGGGCAATATATTTATGGTTCTATTGTCAGGAAAGTTTAAACATAATCATATCTGAGTGGCAGTTTTTATTTCTCTTTTTTTTTTTTTTAACTGATTAATTTATTCAAAATAAATATTCCAAATCCAGTTATATAATTTCCTACAAACACTGTTTTGTAACCATGGGTCTGATTCACCACTGCATCACTCCACTTTCATACCAGCACCAGTCTGGCTGATTGATTTTCAGAAGGGTTATATCAGCATAAAACTGTAGCAATGGAGTTGTGAATCAGACTGAAACAGGGACAGCTACTCCAGGCAGAAAAATTCTTTGAAGAAACCTAACAGTCCTTGACAAGGCCACAGCATACATAGATGGTTTTCTGTCATCTCTGGCTGAGTGAAAGCACTCCCTGAGTCCTGCAGCTTCACAGGTCCACTGAACCTACAGCTACAATTCCCAGCACATGAGTTCCTCCACCCACATCTCCTCCAACTTGTCTCATTTTTAGCCTTTTGTCAGGAGAGGCTGAAGTAATGAATCTTAATATTAATGAATATTAAAAAGGTTGCATAAGTTCAGAACAACCATGCTAAATGGTGAGGGTCTGACCTTTCCTAAAGGTTTTTAGAATTTCAGTGTCCAAAACAGGATCATTTTGTTGGGTTCTACATGGGACTGGCCCCTTTTCAATCCATATCTCATATATAGAGCTGGCCTGGGACGTTGGAGTTTAGTTATTAATTCTGTGTGTACTGTGGTGGTTGGGGGTCAGGACTCTCCTGCCTGCTGTGCCTCTGGGGCTGAGAGTGACCTGTGGAATGCTGAGTTCTCCCCCTTTCCCCCCAGTTGGCTGCTTTGTGGGATGTGCTCAAAGAGCATGAGATCATGTGTCAGATTAGAATCCCTCTCCTTCTGTTGCAAGCCTCTGCTGTGGAGAGATGGATTTTAAATGTGTCAGTGTGATCAATCAGATGCTTTTTAATGAGTCTAAGACTGCAAGAAGAGACAGAGGCAAGGAATCACTTATCTCACAGAAATCAGACAGTGATTATAATTACATGTGGGATTTTTTTCTGTGTAGCAGATTTGTTGATAAATTTTTTTCACCTTTTTTCTGTTTCTAGCACAAAGGATTAATGGAGGATTTCCACACATTTAAAAAAACCCCAAAACAAACAAACAAACAAACAAACAAACAAACAAAAACCAAAAATAAAAACAAAAAATAAACCCCCCAAATGAAGCAAAATAAAAGACCCCCCCAAAAAATCACCACCAAAAAAATCCTTCTTTCTGGATTAAAAAACGTATAATACAAACAAAAATATTCATCTCTCAGTCTATCTTTTGCAATGTTCTTATCTATTTCTTCACAAGAAATAATCCTGTGTTTCTAAATTTTCAGAGAGATTTCAGCTGCTGAACATATCAAGAGGGAACATTCTTGCTATCTTAATTTCAGTTTTGCCAACCAAGATTTGATCCAGCAAATTTCATGTTACCAGAGCACAGCAATCGGTATTAGCCACTTGAAGGACAAAATGCCTACTAAATAGTTGTCACTGTGAAAATATTTTTCAGCATTTGATTTGCTCACAGTACACAGTTCATGCTTCCTGCTTAGTCATGGTTCATTTCTTTGTAAATTCTTTTGTTGTTTAAAAGGTTCAGTGAAAAGTTTCCTTTCCTATTTTCCTCCAGCTACTCTACTTGTCTCCTTTGCCCGCACAAAGAACGTATTCTTCAGTGGAGCTCTGACTTTCCCAGCTGGATTGCACTCCAGTTGATGATGTTTGGCAAAAGATTTCATTTCAATATCACCATTTCCCAATCTGTCTGTTAGGGCACACTCAGCAAGACCTGCTGGTGTGCAGGGACCATTTATCTGGTAGCCCCCCATATGCCCATCTCCATCTGCTATAGCTTGTTCTATACATTGCAAGGTGTTTGCCAGGCTCCCATATTTCTTCTTCATGTTTGTGACTGAGAAAGACAGGGTCTGGCATGATTCAGGGCATGTGAGATGAGACTGGTGCTCCAGAACCCTTGAGTCAGTGCTGCACGGTTAATCTGCACTTGCCGGATGTGAAAAGGATCAGCTTTAAACCCTCTGGGGTTTATCTTTGTGGGTTCTGTTGTTCCATGGTTGGGAATTCCAATACCAAGGAAGCCAGTAAGTGACTAAGATTGTCTAGCAGCACACAAAGTTGGGAAAAGAGGGCTTTCTGGAAGAAATTCTAATTTCATCCAGGGAGGCTTAATCTAAACCAGGAAAATAGATAGAAAACAATACCATGAAAAGAAAAAAAAAAACAAAAAAAAGACCAACCAACCAACCAACCAAAAAGACCCCCACCCACCAACCAACCAACCAACCAACTAACCAACCAACCAACCAAAAAGCCAAACTAAACTAAAATGCATTATTGACCACTTATTTCTATGTGAGCTCAAAGAAATACCTGCTTAATAGAGAGCTGTGTTTCCTTAGTGATGTCGGAAACAAAAGCTGACAAAATTTAAAACTAACAAGTTTATTTGTTTACATTTTTAGAGTAATAGACACTGCAGAATTGGGGTACATTTCGGAAGAAAGACTACCCTGACATCATGTTTGAGAAACTTTTCAATTGGGAAGGCCCATATATTTATTTTATGCAATAAAGAGGGAAAAAAGAATATGAAAAAAATTTGAGACACTCTGCCCTCAGTGATAATATACAACATTTTTAGAGAAGTGTCACTGCAAAACTCACTTTTTATGTTATTCATAAAACCAATTAATTTTGATAAGAAAGTTGATATTTTACATTTAAGCTCTCCCATATTCTCTGTAATCTCCTTGCACGTCTGCTCTAAAATTTTTCAGGGTAATTATTTCAAGTACCTTTAAGCTTCACAGATTCACACCATTACTCTTTGAACCTTTGCAGTGGGAAGAGAAGGAAAGATGGAGGTGCACAGAGGAATTCACTAACTCAGAAGATCAGCATCCCTTACACAGGGAGCAAACCCACCTAAGAAAAATGGCTGACAATCAAAAAGGGACCTGAAAAGACTTGTGCAGCTTACATGACACTTTTGGACAAAGGGGTTTAATTGCCTGTAAAAATAAACTGTGAAACCTTCCCAGCTGCTCCTCAATTAAGCCCTTCTTTGATGTTAACTGAAGAGAATCCAATTTGGTTTTCCCTGAGGGCTTTCCATGACTTGAACTAAAGCTCAGTAAGTGGAGACAATATGAAGATTCAGATCAATAAACTACGTAGAGTCACCCTTAGTCCAGATGGGTTCAGAAGAATTGTAAAATCCTGGAGGGAACTGAATTTAAATTTAATTCTCAAAGCTTGCCTGAAAGATTCCAACAAGGTCTGGCTTGCAAAAACTGCAGTTAGAGCCATAAATTCTTTAAGAGGGGCAAGGTTTTGACAATTCCCCTCTCTCACTTCATAACCCAGCAGTTTAGCCCTTGGCTCTCTCACCCCCAGTGCTCAGCTCTCATTTTCTGAAGGGACTGAATCCTGAAGCCCTGCCTCTCCCCACAGCTGCCTGCCTCAAGTGAAAGGTTCACCTCATTTTTGCTTTGTTGTCTTAAGGATGTGGTTATGATGCTCTCAGACCTGAAATGGGAATGGACTCAGTTGACACCATGATGCTCAAGGCAGCCATCCTGACTGTACCCTGGCCAGCAAGGGAAGGCATCCACCACATCCCGTGCTTCACCAGGCCATGGAATCACGCCTGACACATGTGGTGTGGTAAGTACAACGTGTTTGTTGTCCTCCTGTATTCACAGTGAAGAAGGGCAGGGGTGCCTGGCAGGTACCCTTGGATAACAACAATGACACCTTTTAAATATCTTGTTTTCCTATTTTCCAATTCTTGTAGTCTTCTTTCACCATAATTGCCCCTCTCCTCCCCAGTCCTCTCCAGATAAACAACCCAGCTTCATTTACTTTTTTTACTATTGGTTCCATTTTTATTACATCCATAGCCCAGTCAATATTCCTGATCCCATTAGTGGCACATTTAATCTCAGCTTTATAGCCTGTGGCTGATGTGTGTACCAAACTGTTGTTGGTATTGCCCAAGGCCTCAAAGCTCCTTTCCAGGGAGGTTTGTCTATGTCTCACATCACTCCCTCTGAACCACCTGCAAAACTCAGACATCCTTCAGAGTGCTGTCCATAGCCCCGTCAGCTTCTGTCATTGTCGCCTGCCACATCCAGCAGTTTCTCACATCACAGTTCCCCATGTTAGTTCAGCCAGCTGTACCTGAGGCCAGGACTGGTCACTGTCCCGCAGCCTGGGGACAGCAGCTGCTTTCACTCTGTGGGTGATTTACCTGCTCCCATCTCAGACTGCAGGGCTTGAACCTTTGGTTAAAGGCTCACAAAATACCCATCAGCCTGAAATAGGAACCTAAAGCCATCGTCACTGTACATCTAATGAAAAATCAGACCTCATGGAACTCTGGACTGAGTGAGATTAGGTGAGCACAGAGAAATAGAGCAGACCTTGCTTTTTCCATGTCCATATATAATGGAGGATTAATTTGATATTGTTAACATAAGCATCTGTAGTATAACCCAATTACTCCATCAAGTCCAACAACACAGCTGAGGTGAGGACTTGAGCTTCTGCCTTGAGATTCCTTTACTTCTGCTGCCAGTGAAAAGATTTCCAGCAGGAGCTTGCTGGTCATTGGGCTCATATTGAAGTGCAAAGTGGAGGCATGCCACAGAGAAGGAGATGGAAAGAGCCTGGCTGTTTGAATGGTTCCCTATCAGTCAGCTGGGACTCATTGCAAAATCATGACACAACTCAGCCGCAGCTGATCTGACCTCATTCCTCATGGCCTTGTCATCTGACAAGCAGCCAAAACATTGAGATTGAAACAACTGTTTCTTCTGGGGCCAGTTTGAAGTCCTGTATATACAAGGGTCATTCCTGGGCTGTGACTCATTTCAGCAAGGAGAGTGTGAGCTGCTTAGCTGCCAGATATGAAGGTATGAGAGAGCAGAGGCATTGAACCAGATGCCATCACACACTTCATCTTCCACTGGAGCTGGCAGCAATCAGCAGGATTGCTAATGTCAGAGAGGATCATTCAGATCTTCCAAGTTCAAATTTCACCTGCCATGAGGGTTCTGTCAGCCAGGTATTTGCCTAGCACAGGTAGTGTAATAATGGGGAAAATGTGGTTTATCACAGGACTCATTCATCCAACAAGAACTGAGTCCAAAGCACTTCCTCCAACAATTTCCCACATCTTTTACTGAAATGACAACTTGAAATGTTATACACTGAAAGGATAAGTTCATTACATGGCTGAATTAATAGCCAAAAATATTGCCAAACTTCTGTACCTTTTAGTTACCATCTGTATGTTTGGAAACTGAAGAGGAGGCCGTCACAAGGTGAAGACATCACACAGTGGAGGAAGCATATCCAGATCCATGGAGAACAGATCACTCATGCAATAAAACTATTTTAAGTTACATATCCTGACAAGTACTAAAATGACAGAGGCAGAAACACAGCTATAGCCAAAAATTTCCACAAGTCTAATTTCAGCTTGGATTGAGGGGTCATTCATGTAATATTTGTCTGTTATTTTCTGTAACCACACAGCTCCATGAGCACACATCCACACTTGGTGACTGGGCTGGGGGAGAAGGGACCATGAAATTCCTTTATTTTTGCTTTTTGTCTTTTCAGAGTTTTCACATTCCAGCAGCTAGAGGTTTTGTTTGCTGTCAGTTTCCTTAAATGTTTCTGGGTCAAGAGCCAGTATTAGAAATTATTTGAACAGCCATTCTTTTTAAGCAAGAGGACACTCACTGCAGCTGCGATACAAGAAAATCTGTCTCAGAGCAGCTTACTGTGCAAATGTAGTTCTATCACAATGATTGCAATAAGAACATACTGTATTGTCCATAATTACATCCATATTAGGGGAAAAAAAAATAGCTAAATCTGTTCAGTTACATGCCAAAACTATTTCCTGAGGGATATTTATTTTGACTAATGTTAGGGGGAGAAAATGAAACCATTCTGCCCTGGTTAAAAGTACTTGATTTTGCTTTTATGTTTGATGGAGAGAAACCAAGAAAGTAAAAAATTTATGTAAAGCCACCCAATTTGTGTAAACCTAGCCTATGCTAGGTTTTAGGGTGAGAAGAGTTTTTTAGGGTGACAAGAGTTCCTCCCTCTTGGCAAAGAGAAGGAATTCATAAATGCAGAATGAGAAGGGTTACTGTTCTCAGGGAGAGGTGTTTTTCCCCTATGTACCACAGCACTTTTCCATGGTTTGACACAATGCCAACATTCACTGGGACAAAATCCTATCTCCTGAAGTACCAGCTGCTATTTGGCTCCGGGTATTTAGAAATATGCTCTTGTTGCTACAGTGATCTCAATATAAATCTGGTTTCTTGCCTACTTTCTATTTCTTTAGTTGCTGTTGCTTTTAACTGCAGACTAAAATAACAGATCATATCACTCCTAAATGAGACAAATCATAGCTAGCTAGATATTCGCTGGGTAAAGGCAGAGGACTGCTACAAACTGTTGGCTGACTCAAATACTGGCTTTTCTTTAAACCTGGGTCACCAGATTTTACTGTGAAATAGAGGGAGAGGGTTATATAAACTTAAGAGTGCCAGTAAGAATCATGGGCTGGCAGACTACAGTTCAGATTCAGTTTCCCTGCAATTTTTACTTGCTCTGAGGCTTTCCTCCCTGAAATGCTGCTTTCTAAAACCTAAACAAACTAAAAAAATCAGTCTGACCATTGTGAACTCTGAAATTTGGTCCTGTAAGTTATCACTTCACATTGTTTTGTATTTGTGAATTCTCCATCAAGTCATTTAAAACTGTAAAGCACTAGGATGGTTTGTGATTAGATTGAGGATTTAGTAGCATGAAGAGTAGGGATTGATAAAAATTTAGGAAGCATTTTTTCATTAAAAACAAGGCATTTCTATCCCCTTCCCAGACACAGATATTGAAAAGCCTACATTCAAATTATTTGTCTCCTACATTCTGGTAATGAAGTCCACCATCACTGCAACATATCTCACTATATGTACCAGTACCTTAATCAAAATGCAGCTGCATCATGGTCCTTCCCTTCTTTCATTAACTCCCTCTGGCAAACAGGTATCAGTCTATGGGAGCCTCTTCCTTTGCAGATTGAACTGTTTTTTGTTCAAAAGAGTTCATTCAGAGTAAGATGAATCACCTTATTTGTAGTAGCTATATATAGCAGGTGTAGACATAATTCAGCATCTCCAAAAGACCCTGTTTGATGTCTGAAGGACTGGCCCTTCATTCATACTGGAGACTGTGGCAAAGGGCCACAGAGTGTGCAATAGAGGGATCAGTTATAGAGGATGGTACATGAACTGACCAATAAGGCACCCCGTGCCTACAGGCCAGTCCATGGAAGAAACCCAGTCACATGGAAAAGCAGGAATCTGTTGATGTGTTCCCCATGAGAACAGCACAGCAGAGGAAGAGGTATTGCTGTTTGAAGCAGAGAAATAATTTGGGGAGAATAAAAGCTTGATGATGGTGAGAGGGGAAAGCTCTAGCTTTGAAGAATTTGGAAAAGCCTTGGTGGTTCTCCAAATCTTTGATGTTTGATTTGAGCCAGATCCTGAAGAGGGTCTCAGAGAAACCACTCCATCAGCAGCTGCTTTGATTCAGCCTTATGGGAGAGAAGAGTCCAGAGTTAAGGATGTGAACCCATTTTCAGAAGAATAAGAAAGTCTACTGGAAGGGTAATTATGGGACTACCAGAAGGCAGGCTTAGCCCTGGGTACAGCCTGTGACAAGTGCTCATGGCTGTCCCTCTCACGCTGCAGGAGCTCAGCCAGAATGTCACTGCACCTGGGCCAGTGCTCCATGCTGGACAAAGTTGTTACACTGCCTGCCAAATCCACATCTCCCCCATTGGCTTCAGCACCTGTGAAGGACCAGGATGAGTTTGGAAAATTTTAACTCCAAATGTTTCAGCAAAAGGTTGTTTGATTTAGGGATGTGCAGACATTAACAAAACAATCTTCTAGAAATGTGTGTCTTTCCAGTGCACTGGAGTGTGTAATGCTGTGACTGTTGGCCCCAAGCTGATACGCTTCCCCACAATTGATCTTTTTGTTAAGAGCATTACACAGAAACCCAGGAGACTGGGCCAGTTTCCAGCTTTGTCACAGATGTCCTGTATGACCTATAACAAGCTGCTTAGGCTCACTGTGTGTTACTTGGGAGACTGGAGGGTGATGCCTCCCTATCCCAAAAGGATATTTGTCAATACACATTAATGAGCCTTGTGCCAAGTTTTTAATGGATACTGGGACAGGGCATGAAAGTAAACATCTCTTTCTCACAGCATAATTCCATGGGAAATTTTGATTATTCTTTCAGACCAGCCTTCCTAAGAGTGTGTTAAGGCAGGTGAAGTCATAAGACAGCTTCTCTTCTTTGCTCATCTTTCTTCCCTCTTTTTCATTCTTGATTTTTTTTTTGTTGTTTTCTTGCCATGTCATTCCTCTGTTTCTTATCTACTTTAGGCATTACTTTTTACTATTCAACTATTTTCTCCCTCTGCCATTTATTCCTTTCCAATCTTTCTTTCTCCCTATCATAGATAGGTATTGGACTGGGAAATAAGAAGTTTTGCTCACCCCTTAGGGTCTCTTGTGTACCTTCAGAATAAATAGAAATACATGTTGAAGTACTTTTTTCCTGTTTAATGCACAATCACATTATTATAATTAGTTTGATACCAATTTTGCTGTGTTTCAGGGAGCTGTTTCCTGAATGGTTATACTACAGTAGTGTCTGTTTGTTTGGGTAACATTGCAGTGATGTGATTCAGAGTTATGGTGTGCAAATATGCTGAAATGCTGGGCTTGGGTACAATGGTCAATTTCATTGTTGGAAGACAACTCTGTGAGAGAGAATATGTGTTTATGTTAGAAATCTATCATGCTGAAATTCATGTCTTAGCAAAAAGCCTAACAGCAATACCAGAGACAAGTCTTCTCCTCATGTGCATCTTCATCAGTAACTTCAGCACTCCTGTCAAGGAAGGGGATTTGGCCTCTCTGTCCTGTGGGGAATAAGAGGGCAGAGAGGATAAATTATGTGATTTTAATGTCTGTGTTGTCTTAAGTGAAAATTAAACATGTCTTTAGCTACTTCAGCTGTTCTTTTCCTGGTTGGTGCATCTTTTAGGAGGTGTCACTGTGAAACAGCCTGCCCAGATGGAATTCCACCTTCTCAATGCTTGGCTGGTTGTTTAAAGCCACTGCTGAGTCTGCAGTGCTGTGCAGGGATGGTGGTGTGTCTGCAAAGCAGAGAGTGAGAGGGAAAACAGGAAAAAGATAAGAACATACTGGGGTGTAACTTCGCCTAATGCTGTCTTGAATAGAAATAGGGAAACAAATATTTAATAGTTAGTGACATACAAATGGATTGGACAGAGCTATTTAGTTGACTATTATTGCTTGCTATTAAAATAAATGTAGAGACTCTCTAATGGCAGTGTCTCTGCTTTCTGGTTCAGGTAACTTATCTGAAGGCATGGGACACGAACATGAGAGTGCTGTTCCTGAAAATAATCTCAAAAACTCACTTCTCACATGCTTTATTTGACTCTCTTCTGCCTGGAAAATTTGCCTGGAATAGCAAAATTTGCAAGTTTATGCTACCCACAATGTGTCAGAATCAGTTAAGTAACACAGTGCCCCAATTCCTATTGAAAAACAGGAGGAGAAAAGCAAGAAAACCAAAAGGAACAGTATTGAGTTTAATTTTTTTTCATCATAGCTTCTTATCTTCTGCAAAATTCCAATGCAAACTTCCTGTCTTCTGTCACCCTAAGCAGCTGTGACTTGTAACTGCCCTGAACATGATAGTGTCCAATCCTTTGTATAATGTCTGAAAAGCCTGCAGTTTGTAAACATTCTAAATCAAAATAACATTCCTGCAAAATCTCTTTATAAAAGATTAAAGTGCCAGGTTTGATTTTGAATTTTTTGATACAATAGTCTCCAAGCAAAAAACTTCAATCCAAAAAACTGACATTTTGTGCATATTAGTAATATGCATTAGAATTTTTCAAATAAACTATATTAGTGTATGTTATCAAGAATAGGACTTGTGGGTCCAGTGTGCTGAGAATTTCAAGGCATTCAAAATTTGCATCCTGGCTTTGTGGCTTAGCTAATGTCTTGTTTACAATGCTGGCAAGATCTGTGTAAGCTGGTTGACTGGCAGAATAAATGTAGCCAAATCAGAACAATATCTTTATGTCAGCAGAGATTTTCTTCAAATGTCTTTGTAGCATTCAAAGAAGCATTATGCAAGCTTAATATTTGGGAAGGTATTGAGACGAGGGAGTTAGGGGGTCATTTGCTCTTTCTCTAAAAATTTTATCCAGCTTCAGCTTACAAATCACATTCCTGTTGTGCACTTCCTGACACTGAGATGCCACAGAAGGCAAAACTTATGGAAAGGGTCTTACCTACTGACCATGTCTGAATCATCTGTCCAGAAAAGACAACAGCAAAAATCAGTCAAATGTTTTTCCTCTTGATTTTTGAAGGGAAGAAATGCTTGAGTTTCCTGAGTTGTTTATATATCTTTAAAAAAGAGAATTAAGAGAGAGGAGGAAAGGGAAAAAATAAAAACATTAGTTAGTGGGCTGGTGGCCTTGAATATTTTTGTGATCCCAAGAGCTGACCTTAGAGAGCCTCAACAAAGCCATAATTGGGTCTGTGGGTTTCCAAGGAAACAGGACTAATTAGGGAGTGTGACTGTGCTTGGGAAATGTGGTCTAGCAGGTAGGGCTCTGACCAAGGAGGTGGGAGAGGGGAGTTATTCCGAGCTGTCACCTGTCAGGGCTGTGACTTTGGAAGGTCAGTTGCTCCTCTGGAGCTGCAGGGCTTGCAGGGCTCCTCTCTGCCCTTGAGAGCAAGCAGCACCTGCATCACCAATGCACTGCCCTGCTCTGGCTGGTGCCTCTGGCGGCTGTTGTAACCCACGTCATCACACGACTCTCTTCAGCACACAAAAGCTGCTTGGACCATTCCTCTGACGTTTCTTTTATATCCTTTTGCCAGGGATTTGCACCTCAAGACACCCAGCCACCTTTAAAGCCTGTGACTCTGGCTAGAGATCCCACTAGGATTTTGCTGCTTCTCTCTTACAGCAGGTCCTCACAGTATCAGTCTTTGGAAGACTTATCAAGCTTCAAATCCCCTCTTCCTGGAGGCAATGGTTGTGTGATATCCACCTGATTCTCCTCTCATACACCAGCAGGCTCTCCTAACTCAGCCTTACAATCTCTAAACCAACATTCAGACCTGCAGCTCAGCCTGCAACCAGACACCGGGAGCCAGACAACTCTGCCTTTCCTTCTGCATTCTTGCAGCCTCAAGATTTATTTTTTTCCTTGCTAATAATACTTGAGAAAAGTAGAGTGAGGCAGCAGTGCAGGCAGCTCTCCCAAAAAGTTCACAGCCTGTGTTTGGTGAATGGTGTCCATCTCCATCCCACTGGTGTCTGCCTGCACTGATAACCAGGCTGGCTAATGAGAGTTTCAACAACAACAGTAAAATTCTGTCTTCTTCCTCCCAGTATGACCTCTAGTGACTTGTGCTGGCACGGTGGCTGGAGCTGTCACTTGCATCACTGAAATCTGTCCCTGCAGGATCACAACAGCCGTGGCAGCTGCCCGTCTGAGTTCCAGCTAAAGGAATCCCCATTCTCAGCAACTTCAACTCCTCCGTGATCAATGAAGAAGAAAATGAGAAATATCACAGCCCTGATCTTTCTCAGGCTTGCCAAGGTGGCATATTCTCAAAAATAAGAAAGATTGTAGCAACTTGTGGCAAGACAGTGATGAAGGGGATAATTGGACAAAGAAAAATGAGCTGCTAGAGAAGAGGCGGAGGGAAAAGGGAATTAATAGCCAGGATAGAAATGAGATACTTCCTGGCAACAGGAGAAAGTGGAGGAAGACAAATAGAGAAATGGTTAAGTATAAAGAAATAGAGAGGTCAGAGGGTAGTAAGGTCAATGGTGAGGAATGGAAAGTTAATATCCTTTGGCAGAGGATCAAGTGACACCTGACAGGAGACTGCAACAGGCATGATGCTAAAGTTGAGCACTCTCCTTTGTACATCAGACAGATTCCTACCCTATTTTATATGCACTTCATAACTAATTTTCCACTGACTAATCTTTTAATGCATATCAATAAATAGTGTTTCGAGTTGTTTGGCTTAGAATTTCTCATGTTTTAACCAGTTGCCTGCTAATTACAGTTATTCACCACTGACAGTTCACATTTGTTTATCAGGGAATAAATTGGATTTTTTTCAAGTCCTTGTCATCTGCAATGAGCTGTCCAGGCATGAGTAGAAGAACACAGGTAGCAACACGCTCTACTTTCATAGGTGTAATTACAAAACTGCAAGGTCACTGTAGTGTTGACACAAAGAGAAGGAAACTTTACCAATGGTAAAAACATAAAAAGGAGATAGGGTTATTAACCCAACACATGGGCTCACAGCTCATGTCTCAAAGAGGGATTTTTCAGCCTCTAAGCAGATAAGACTTTATTGAGCTATGCTCTCAGGACTACAGTTACTTGCTACAATATGAACCTAAAAATTTCGGAATGGTTTGACAGGATATTCAAGCCTTTTCTGAATAACAGGTTAATAATTTCTCCAAGCATTCTACTTCTCCTTTAGCCAAAATAAAACAAATTCAAAACTTGTTCTCTCTCAGATTTAATCTCAGTGTACTAGAGACCCTATTTTAATAAATAGTTTACCTATAGGTTGTGGTTTACAGTTGGTATTCTCTGAAAATAAGCACTCTTATGCTTTTTAAATGCATAAAGTTACTGTATAAAATGATAATGTCTTACAGATTTACAATGCCATCTCACCCTTCTACTAGTGATAATTTATTATTATCAGAATTTTAATTCATTTTTTCTACCAATACATATGACAGTGAGAGTAACATTGCATGAATCTATTATGATCTGCATTATTATGATGAATATGAGATTATTTCACTAGGCTAAGATACTCTTTCTAATGATTAGTTAAATTATTGCTTAGCTGCAGTAGAAGTCTTGTGAGATTGTACATGACATCCGTAAGGATACAACACAAATTAGTAGTGGTTCGTTCGGTTCCTGATTTCAGATGAATCAAAGAGATAAGGCACCTAAACTTGTACTGCAGTGCATTGTGAGTCATTGCTACTTTGTTGCAGAAGCATTTATTATAGTCAATTTTTCATTCTGAACTAATGCTTTGGTCTAAAGGAATTCTTTCAGGATGATACAAAGCCTTTTGAGGCTGTGGAATAATGTGAAATAATGATTTGATACATTTCTGCCAGGAAAACAGGACAAACATAGATGCTTCTAGAGGTGATCAGAAGCACCTGTCCCTGACATAAATCTGTTGCTAAACTCCACGACAGCGTCTGTTGAGATGCCATTCAGAGCCACCTGCTTTTGCTGGTCCCTGACATCACTTGGGAATGGTTCAGTCCTTAGATTGCTGTCAGGATGCTTCAGCAGGTTTTATAAACGTTACTGCAAGGTCTCACTGCTTTCGTTCCTTCTGCTACTCCACAATGTTTCTCTCCTCATGTGTCGTGGCAATACGTCTTTCAGCAGAGCTGCATGAATTCAAAATAAGTAAGGAACAAATAAAAACAGCCTGTCATTCAGGCTTGTTAAGAAAATACTTAAAGCTGACATATTTTTTTCCCCTTTAGTATTAGGATTTCTCTGCATAAAAGAAAGTGATGGAAATATGGCATGAATGTCTGTACCAGCTTCCCTGCAAAATAGGAGCCAGTACCTGCAGCAGATCAGAAAGGCAGGATAGACAGTGGACTTAATGCTAATGGACTCAAGACACAAGAGATATACCTCTCCCTATTTCTCATCATTTCAATGCAAATTCTCAAGAATTTGTACTCCTTCTAAGGCCTCTGTAAACTTTAATTGTGGATAGTTTGAGAAATAAATCCACATTTCCTTTATATTATTTATTTTCATCTAAGTGTCTTTTCCCTTTTTTGCCTTCACATTGTCACTAAAACTGCTGCCACTAAAAAAGTAGTGTATTTACCATTTCTCTGCTCAATAGAGGGACTTAAGAGCAATCACTTTTAAACCCTCATTTTAATGTTGCTTGAAACCATTCAGGGATTGTAGCAAAAATATTCCTCATGATCTTAAGTAGGCAGCGGGAAAAGTGTGGTGTGGAAACAACTGATCATATAGGTTCTCCATTGGCTCACCAGTTTTACAATAATCATTAGAAAAAGACCAGCACTTCAGTGACACATACATTAACTTTAAATATAAGTTGACACCAGCACTTTCTAAAGGATTTGTAAGATTCAGTGTAGTGAGTGTTTATGAAAATTGCTATGAATATCCCAGCTTTATACAGGGGCATAGTGCAGTTTGCAGGAATATTAGCCTGGAGAAGACAAATAGACCAATTCCCATTTTGGCTAAACAGGTATAAAACTGGAATAACATGATTGCACCAAGCAGAATGTGATTGTATCAATGGGAGCAATATTTGTTTATTGCAATAGAATTTCCTAGGTCATCTTCTGAAATGTGGAAATTTGGATGCTTCTCTTTAATGTGTTTCTTCTGTAATGTGGAAATACACTTTAAATTTAGCAGCATATATTTGACAGCAGTGTGCTTAGGGAAGGCTGATCTTACTGAGACTGTTAGTCCTACAAGATATGCTACAGCACATTTCCTTTATAGTATTATGTTGTGTAAATTGGTTTATAGTATTACATTTTGTAAATTGCTTAAACTCAACTCACCTGTCAAGATAACTGGAAAAGATGGAATCTGAGTGGGTTCATTTAAAGGCTCTATTGATACTTTTTAGATATTAGCTTTAAATAGTTTGTTAGTAGACTCCAGTCCTTGGTGCAAAGACCCTACTGCAATAAACTCTTCTGCAGTACAATGGATGAAATTCTCATGAGGTCTATATTTCCTTTCATTTAAACTGTGATGCTTTTTCCTCTAAATGGATTGAGAATTGAAAGCAACTTACAAATATCCATAATTATTTGTGCCAGACTAACAAATTATGTGAGACAGTTCTACATATTCTGTCAGAGAACATATCTGACAAGTGATTGCTTTAAGTTGTGTTAATATTTGTCAGTATGCATAGATTTAAATTTATGGCTGGATTTTCTTAGTAGCTTGCTCATCCCTTAACTGAAGAAGAATCTGCTAAATGAAAAGCACCTGGTTTCTGACCAAGGACTCCTTCCCCACAAAGCTGTGCAACCACAGGAAGCTGCAAGAACAGTCTGTATCCATTGTCTTCAGTGTCAACACTTATTAAGGACAGTACTCTGTGCCTGATCTTTGAAAACCCTTAAGTGACATAAGTGATACCTTAAAAACTGTGTGCAAAAGAGAAACTTTTTCAAGTGAGTAGGGCCAGGTGGTTTAGGGAAAGGATTTTTGACTTAGATGAGTTCTTGTTTAAAGGTCTTTGCAGAGGAACATTTTGCTCTTCACTTTTTAAAATATTACTGCCTGAAACAATTCTTCCTAAAGGACATTAGTTTCTAGTCAGGGAACATCTGGTTTCACACTTACAGGTCCTGGCAAAAGGAGAATCTATTGAGCCAAGAATAGTATCAGGAAACAGGGAGCTCATATCTCATCTACCTCTCATCGAATACAGTGGGAATTCAGCAAAAGAGATACGCCTCAAATGGTATTAGACATAGTAGTTGGTTTTCTAAAGCTGAACAGCAGAATCTGCATTTAAAGTGCTTTTGATTGATAGTGACCAGCCTGGTTCTGAGGTCCTATAGAATAACAAAGACAACAGAGGGGTCCTCAGCAAGCAGCAGCTTGGGCAACAGATTTTCAGCTTGTAGGATGGATTCTTGAGGAGCTTAGTTTGACTTCACAAAAGGGTTGAGTTCAGAACTTCACTGTTTCATGCTTCTTGAAAAAATATAACTAAGTATAGAGTTCAAAATCAGTCTCCAGAATATCAGACAGAGTTAGGATGGGTGCAGGGAAGGAAATGGGGAAAGAGAGGCATGGAAGGCAGGGATGAGGAAGCCTGGCATGAGCAGACAAGAGTGTAAGCCACAGAGCAGGCCTGAAGCCCTCTTTAAAGAACATACCTTGAGGAAAATCACTGTCTGTCTGTCTCTGTCTGTCTGTCAAGGGGCAGAAAATGCACAAACCCCCTCCTGAAGGTACAGCAGGTGTTGATGTGTAAGAAAAGGCAGAAGCAGCAAATCCACACCTCTGAGAGAGCAGGGGAGCTGCTACAAACCTCCAGGGAAAGGGCCTGACCTGAAGGTACCTAGTGGGATGCAGGAGAGGAATGCACATCAACTGTGCTCTACTTGAGCTATGTCTGCAGAGAGAAAGGTCCTTGTCTATTCCAGCATTTTAGAGTGAACTCAGCACTGGAAAGGGAAAACAAGATCTCTGATGGCATAGGAACTTTTCTGGTGAGGAATACCTTATAGTAAACTCTTGTCATGTCTCCCAGTGTTTTCCTGTATAGAACTTTAAGACCCAAGGGCAGCTTCGTACTCTTCACTGATGAAAAGAGAACAAAGAGGAGCAGCTATGACAGTTTTCTCCTTCAGAATGTATTAAAATGTCTACAGAAAAAGTGGAAGATTATTTCTGGCCCAAGAATATTTCCTCTTTGTTTTTATTTCAGTCTGTGATAGCAATTTTTCATTTGCTATGTTTGATTCTCTGTTTGGCCTTCACTTATTTTAAAAGACAAAAACTGAGTCTTGTAATTTTTATTATTTCTATTGGAAATACATTAGGGCTACAAAGCTTATTGTCTTGTAGTTCTGAAAAACTTTATTAACTTCTCATGGCACAATTTTTCATAATCAAAGCCAGAAACAGTCATCTTGAATTTCAAACTTCAGATTTAATTTTCAGAATTCATAATTAGGAAGATAGAAGGCAAATACTCTTTTGCTTTCAAACTATGAAACTTTGATCCATTATGGAAATATGTATGGTGCCCTACAGTACCCGCTGCAAGTGCCTTCTTTTAAAATCATACCCTTTTGCTCTCTCTTTCTGACTAAGTGAATACCATTACCACGGCATTTGCCAAGGGCTCAGGAAATATTGCTGCTAAGTATAAGGGACACTATGCTAATGTATAAAGACATGTGAACTGTGTGTTAAGATTATTTAGTTACACTAAATTTCCATGGTGACCAACAACTGTACTTTAAGACAGCCACACAAGTCTAGTGAGCATTATCAGTATTGTCTGTGCAACAAATGAAAACCCAAACGTGAATACTTTTTCCTGAGGTATGTAAATTACAGCAGGCGTGATATGAATAATACATCCTGTGCACATTAGCATGGTTTTTCAAATGCAAAAGAGATTCTATATGCACAGTTAAAATGGGCTTCTCTGAATGTTATATCAGTAGAAAATCTCATTTAAGCAGTGGAAAGAAAATGTGGAACCATCAATATGACTTAACTCAAATAGATTTAGATATCTGAAAGTCCTAAAAGAAAAAAAAAAAAAAAACTTCATTTCAGATATCTGAAACTAGTTCTTTATTTGGGACATCATCCTGAGAATCCTGTTGTCTGAGGTTTTTCATGCTTTTACATCTACCAGAGCAAGGCCCCTATACAGGCAGAGAGACCCTTATTACAACAATTGCTAATAGTGTGGCTGCAGAAAGCATATGTCAGGGTAACAGAACAATTGTTCCTCCTTCTTCTTCTGTTTTCTCATTTATTTGTTCTTTTTGTTCACTTTCATCATAATAAATATGCATGTGTTTCTGTAAAATGAGAAGAAAAAAACTTTTCCTTTTTTACATTAGGAAAAAATAAGAATGTTACAAGTCATTAGTTTTAGATGGAAAAGGAATGAATTGCAAGAAATCTCCCCATCCTGGAAAAGAAGACAAAGTAAACAAAATATGGCAGGTGCTGGTGTTAGTGTCCATGGGAGGGCTTTCAAATAGCAAGTGAGGGTGTGCAGTGAGTTTAGGGATAGAAGACGAACAGAGGGAAGGATCAGAATGGTAGGAAAACCCAGCAGAAAGAAATTGTGAGAGACTGTGAAAATGGTGTTTTAAAATGTATGTATTTTGTCTCACTATGTTTAAACCAGTAGGTCTTGAGCCAGTACATTGGGAAACTATTTTGACTGTTTCTGGCAGTGTTTCCCCCCTTATAATTTTCCACACTTCATCTGATTTCTGCTACTTGTAGAGTTGTGTTACAGCTCTTTCTTCTTGGGCTCAGCCCACCCCCTGCCATGCTCAGATTGAGCCCTGCAGCTCATGCAATGCCTTGCAGGATTGCCAGACAGCTGCATTAGACCTGCAGATCATTTGACCATCAGAGCCGTGTGGTTTCATTGGAGCACACACTCCAGCTCTTGAGCAGGTAGAGGCGACAGAGAGCACACCCCTCACAATTCCTCATCATCCTTTTGTTAACCGTTCATAAAATCATAGAATCTCTTAAATCACAAGAGTCCCAGAAGGATCATCCAGTCCCACTCCTTGTCTTGCACAGATTTTTAACTCAGTGAGTTTTGCAACTCCTGATCCTTATGTCAAAAATCATTCTGACATCACTTAAAAGTTCCTCTATTTCTAAAATTCCTGTGTACACACTCATGCTGCTTTGAAATGCAATCCATCACCACTGGGTCGGCTATGTGAAACCATTTCTTAAAAGCAGCATTAAGGGACCCATCATCTCTTGTTGCTAGTTCATCAATAATAGTGTCTGAGACAGATTCACATCTGACCGTTTCTTATGTCAGTGGCTGGATCTAACTTTGCAGTAGGATGAGAAATCTTGTAATAAGGGCTAGGACCAGAGTTCTGAAGAAAACTCAATGTCCATTGCTTAATTCTGGAAGGGAATACTCAAGGAAGGACAAGGCTGAACCTGACAGCTAAGATCCACATTGAACCAGAGTGACAAGAATCTGAGAAGAGAGCTGAGATTACAGCTCCCAGAGAAGAATGAGAAGATGGAGGCCATCAGTAACACAAGAGAGGCTGTCAGGGAACACTGAGTTAATTTATGTTCAAATGCTACGTGGACCTGGTGTGTGAAATGTACAGGAGGCTATGAACACCAGATAGAAAAGATGAAAGAGCAGATGAATGGAACCTATTTCTTGGTGCACACCTATAGTGAGCTGCATTCATTTATCAAAGCAATATTTTAAGGCTAAAAATACTTTATGGAATTATTCATTAAATAGTGGTTTCAGTTCTGGCATACTATTCCCACAGAGATCATAGACAGAACTCTTCTGCCTTTGCTTTAGTTCTTGATATCTTCTCCCCAAATACACCTCTGCATGTTCTATTACTATTAAAAAAAAAAAAAATTAAAAAAAAATCTATGAATCAAGGGTAAGCTATCATTATATAAGCAAAGAACTTTTAATATATTTGTAGGAAGGTTCAGGGTTCTGTTCTCTTTATAGTACAAATATAATCTCTTACCTTTTTGGGAAAAAATAAGTTATTAGAAATTGCACATTTGTAACAAAGTATTGCTATTCTAAAGGTGTTTAAAAGTGTTTTTTCTTGTTGGTACACAGCTGTAAGTGTAGAATCTAAAGGCATGATGATAATCCGTCTGATTTAAGGTTTGTAGATTTGCTCAATCTAGGCATAAGGCACCTGGTTGTTCCTCAGCAATTTTAAATCAGTGCATATCAGTACAGGAATAAATACCAAAGGCAATAAACCATCAGGAAAGGCACTGTGACTGTCTGTGCAATCATATAAATCCAGCAGAAGCAGATCAAGACAGAGATTTGGTTTGAATCTGATTGAATCTTCCATATTACTTATATTTTAAAGCTGAAACTTTCATGTGGAAAATAATTCTTTGGGGGATGGGGGGGGAGGGAGAAACACACCCAAAAAAACCCTGAAACAGAAAATACTTGTCCTCCTAAAGGGAATTTCTGCAATACTTTAGACATTTATATTACTGGTTACATGTAGGAAGGTTAAATGTGTACTGGATTTTGAAGTCTCTGCCTTCTACAATTAGAATGAGGATATACTAATTTTAAAACTGCAAGATTTATATAGACTTTCCCATAATTTTAATATCTCAAACAAATTAAAAACACAAAAACCCATGCTGAAATTGTAAAGAAGCCGCATGAGAAATCTTCAAGGTAAGAAACACAAAAGCAGAGTTAATCCACATATAGGAATTGCTGAGAATTTAATAGTAATCCTAAATAAACCACTTGCATGCATAATTTTATGATTCCAGTATACTTTATTTAATTTAAAATTGCAACTCCATGTTCTGATTTTAAAGTTGTCCCAAAATTTAAGGTCATCACAATGTTCAGATCATGCCTGCCAAAAATAGGGCATTTTTATCTCTGCAGCTTGAGGTGTGAAAATGATTGTGAAGGGTGTATATGGGTCGGGAACAGCCTCCTATTGTCATAGCAAAGCCAGAATCTTTCCATACAGAGGTTTGGTTAATGAGATTTTAGAAGCAATTTAAATCCGCAGACTAAAGGAACGATCTAAATGTGGTTTGTGGAATTGATTTCACTGCAACAAGATTAGATTTAGATGTGGTGCGTGCTCCTTTCTCTTTTTGGTACAGTAAAAAAACATATTTTTTTCTTTTTTTACTTGAAAAATAAAATTAAATGATGTTTCTACTTTTTTTTAATGAATTTACTGTTTCTTACTGAGAAATAAACCAGATTGAGAAGGATCTGTAATTATTAAAGCTTATGTATATTTACAAAGTATGTTTTTTCCAGTAAATACAGCTCACTTCTCCATAAAATATAGAAATTAAAATATAATAATTAATAAGGTATGCTCACAATCTGTTGTAAAACCAGTGATTCCAGGCAACAATGTCAACTCTACAGATACAGTCAGTCTCTACGATAAAACAAAGATAATATTTCTGCCCTTCCCTTCCTAAGTAACTGTTAGGAAGAGTATGTGCTGCAATATTGATTCCAGCACAGAATTTGGCTCGTCACTATGCTGCTAGGCCAGAAATTTCCTTGTTGTAAGCAACATCCAGGAAGAGGTGAACCCCTGAGCCCAGATCCTGAGAGGCAGCCAGGGATGGATATTGCTGCTAATGAGGCTTGGGTTGGCTGAGCTGCTCTCCCAACCTTTGCACACATTGTGCAGGGCATTTCACCTGTGGTTAGCACACCATAATGCTGAGAAATTATTCTCATCATCTTCCTTTATCTTCCAGATCTCCTCCCTCCCACCTTACCTCAAGGGAAAAGAAATCAAACTCCTAGTTCTATTTTTATACAAACTTGTTTTGTTTCCACACAAAGAGAGTACTCACACTACGAACTTTAGTCTGGTTTCATGCTTTTAACTGCAGGTGCCAAAGTTAGTCTGGGGCATCAATTAAGTGGCCAATGAAGGGGTGTCAATGCCACCATAAGATAACTAAGAGATCTAGGCTGAGCAACTAAGTTTTTTTCTCACACATGTACAATTTGTAACCATATCTGTGGCCTTGCTATCAAAGAAACCCCAAACATTTAAATGAAGTCAAGTAGTCTAGCCTTATTGAGCACCTCAAATCCACATCTGAAATTTAAAGAAAAAAAAAAAAAAAAAA
>VWZN01007369.1:612863-629692 GCA_013396955.1 Regulus satrapa | reverse complement strand
GAAAACACCACTTAAAAATAAAAAAAAAAAAAAAAAAAAAAAAAAAATACAAACCACCAGTTTGAGGTGAAAACTGTTTGAAACTGTGAGACTACAATGGGGAAGCAGCAAAATATGCTTGTATTCTCTTCCAGAAATCTGCATGTATATTATTGGAAACAGAGCCAGGTGTGACCTCAGGTCTGATCCAGGGCAGATCTTCTGCATGACCCAGTCCTATCAGCATTCTCTCTCAGGAGATTGAATAAAGCTGCAGAAAAAAAAAAAAAAAAAAAAAAAAAAAAAAAAAAAAAAAGAAAAAGAAAAGTCATGTGAATTCTGCTCATCCTTGGATTTTCACAGTTTTAATGTAGCTGGGGTGTCATGAAATCCTACAGTTCTCCATTGGTCTAGAGATTTCTCCAGTCGCCATTTGGATAGTTCCCCCAGAAGAGCTGTAAATGACTCTGCAACTCTCCAGACAAATATGTGTTAATCCTGACTTGCCCAAATCCTCAACTATAGCCAAGAATACTTGATTACATCTTTCAGCTTTACTTGTTAGTGCTGTGGAAGACTTGTGTTCTGCCTTGTCAGAAAAACAGTAATCTCATGAAATGGTTTAAGATCTTATTATTTGTAGCATTTGTTTACCATCTGTATTAAACTAAAACTCTTTGTGTAACTATATCTGAAAATGAGGGATATTAAAATCTTTTTTATATGCAATTTAATGTGAGGAAAAGACTTCAGGACTCAGGGAAATGAAATTTCGATCAACCAGTCAAAATAATTTCATGAGTTTCCCTTATTTTACATTCAAAGCACAAAGCATCAGTGGCTTAAGGCTAAGGGAGAATTGATGTTTTCAGTAACAAAAACAATACATGAAAAAGAGGAAGCTCTTAAGTACCCTGAAGCTGGAAAATACATAGGTTGGGCTCTGTTCTGCCTTAGCTTCAAAGAATTAAAAGCGAGTCCTTTCCTACAATTATGAGACTGGAACTGAAAATGCATGTGTGTCACAAGCCCTGCTGCTATGTTCTACAGCCCAGCAGAGTGCTTTGAAGGAAGCTTAGTCTGCTCCCACCTCTGAAGTATAGAGTTCCTTGAATAGATACTTCTCTTGAACAAAACATCCCCATGAATTAATACTAGTTACACTCCGTAAGCCGGCTTAGAAAGAGCTTTCAGGGCATTTCCTCAAAAGGACCTCAGTGTGTGCTGTCATGATAAGCTCTAGTCCTTTGGGATCTTGCTCTTCCTTTAAGAATACTAAAAATTGAACCACCTTATTGTCATTTCAGGTTTTGTAGGCAAGCAAGCTGGCAGGCATTACTAACTTAGGGATATATTCCCTCCCCCAAATATCCAGCTTGCTAATGGAAATGGGTGTTTGAGGATCAATAACCTGGCAAGTCCTCACTTCTGTTGGGAGTAAGAGCATGGCAAGTTCTGTGTGAGGCAGGTTCTCAGCCCACAGTTGAGACAAAGGAAGAAAAAGGGGTGATTTTAATTTTTTTTTCATAGTTGTTGAATCCTTAAACCATTGTAACTGCCGCAATGGCTTCATTCTTCCAACACTGAATGCTGTGTTTTATTAGTGCATTATTAGAACATTAAGAAACATATTCAGGGAGACTCTCTGCAGCCTACAAGTGCCTATAGGCAGCAGAGAGGGAGATTACTGCAGGGGGCTGGATTCAACATTCCTAAAGTTAGTATCTTGCTTCAAATCATCCTGTGGAGAAGCCTTCATTACTTTAGGCCTTAAAGGGAACACAACAGACTTTCTTCCCAAGGCTAATGTTAACCTTTATGAATATCTTTCTGTGCTTTCCCAGAGAGACATCATTTTAGATCACTGTTTTTAAGTGGAGGCTGATTTTCTTTGTCTGTGAATGCAATGAATGAAACTACAAAGCACCTTACTGCAGATGGGTTTTTTTCCATACAGTGTAAATATTTGCTTCTAAGCTGTAGGTTTGTCAGTCACATTTTAGTATGAAGAAAATATTTGCAACCAAGATAGCAACCCCGAACATAAATAAGATTTATAATGGAAATAACAGTCCTTACTCTAACATTATGATCATGTACCTACATAAAAAGGTGCAATCCTCCTGTTGAATAAGGATTGGTCCTGTTATGTGACCTAATTAAAACCCTGTCTTAAGGACGTCCTTGTCATGGCTGCCAAAATATTAGGGTAATTTAGGAGTTCCCCAAGGAGAGACCTGTGGAACTGCAGACAGCAATCAAATGCCAGCTTTCACATAACAAGAGGGCTTACTTTGAAGTTGTGAGAAGCTGATTTTCACAGTGAGGTGTAGGAATTACTCCCTTTTCCATCATGGAAATCATCTCAGGTGCTCTGTCAAGGTTTAACCCTATGTAGCAGCTAAGTCCCACTGAGCCACTCATTCACTCTCCCCTGACAGGATGGGTGAGAGAATTGGAAGGGTGAATGAAATAAAGTCAATTCAACAGATAAAATAAGGGTCCTGTGTGCCAGCAAATAAAAATAGATAGTTCATTCACCACTTCCCATGGACAGGCAGGTGCACACCCACCTCAAGGAGAGCAGAGCTCTGTCCCCTGTGATGGTGGCTTGGGGAGGCAAATACCAATGCTCCAGACATTTCCTCTTCCTTATTCTTTCCCCCAGCTCTACATGCTGAGCATGACACCATACGGTGTGGAATATCCCTTTGGGCAGCGAGGTCCTGTTGTCCCAGCTGTGTCCCCTCCCAGCTTCTTGGCCACCCTTCTGCCCTGTGCAAGGACTGCTCAGCAGTAACAGAAACTCCCCTGTGTTATTAGTGCTGTTTCCAGCACACCCAAAACACTGCCCCATACAGACTGCCATGAAGAAAATTAACTCAACCCTGGCCCAAACCAGCCCATGCTCCTACAAAGAATTTTTGTTAGCAATTGGTTTACATAATGAAGTTTGCCATAGAGTCTGTAGTGACTGGAATCCCCAGGAGCCTGGGCTCGCACTTTCCAGAATGAAGCAGGAGCTGACTTCTGCTCATGGTATCTCTGTGCCAGTGAACAGAGGCAGGGCCCAGTGGGGAACAATGACTGGGATCCTGGGGATGTATCAGAAGTGCAAATGAAGGAGTCAAGGATGGAGAGAGGCAGCAAATGAGTAGAGGTTGACAGAGAGAGCCAGAGGAGGGTTGGGACTGAAGCAGGAAAACAAGAGTGAAAGTATCCTCAACTCATGCAAGTTAAGTGCCATATAAATTCCACAATGATGCAAACCACCCACTGCTTCACTCTGAAGCACCCAGATTGCTCTGCTTTCCTCAGGTAATCCTCTGAGAAAGCAGGGCAGTAATATATAAATACAAATTTCAGTATGTAGTTACTGTTTTAAAATTTGTCCGACACACATTTCTGTGCTACCAATGACTTTGTTTAGTGCTCAAAAAGAGGTTTTATTTTTAGCAGTTAAGGCTGCTACCTTGCAAATCAAATAAATAATAAATCAGAGGGTACCAGCAAATATGCAGGTCCATGGCCCCGTGCTAATCAGCTGTGTGTGTGCAGTGGCTCAGATGAATACCTGGAAACTGGCCAGCTATCAACCCTATAATCACTCAAACATCAGGGATGGTGATTTGTGAGTGGGCCACTAACCCTTTAGTGATAAAATCAAATTATAATTGCACGCATTTTACAAGAAATGACTGTACTGAGCAGTTGAAGAGCCTCCCACTTTCTGAAATACATTTGCAGAAGGTATTTATTGACTCACCTTCAATCCTAGTTGAGTTCAGAAATCTGAAGTTTGAAGCACAAGTACCTAATACAAATGATCAGTGGTAAATATTCTGGCTTGTTTTAAAATGTACTCATTTTTCTCCCTCCAGAAAATCTAGAGAGGTGGAAAAAAAAGTTTGTTGTGGGTAACCAGTGGATAGCATGGTGTCCTCAGTGCTGAATACAGAAAAGGTCAGATTACAGTGAGGAGCTCTAGGGGAAAGAATTTCAGATTTCCCAGAGCTCATTTGCTGCTTCTTTTTGCCAAAAGGAGTTTAAAATCAGTTTCACACTCCCCCAGCATTCTTTCAGGGAAGAGTAATGTAAAAATTAGGGTGGTAAAAGCAGCTGTACCTGCTTTTTACTTTAGGAAAAAGGAATCTAATGATTTGGTTTCCAATTCTTAAAAAGATACCATGAGAGTTCTGAATCCTTCAGCAGTTGCATCCTCAAAAGGCAACTGATTTAATAATTTTGGAAACTTTTTTGCATGTTTACACTAGTAACATTGTTGAAGTGCAAAATAGTGGTCAAGAAACCTTATCTGTGCAAATGGTGACATCAAACTCTCATCTGGGCTGCTGGGATGCAAACCCCTGGGATTACAGCCTGCTGGGCTTCAGTGTGCATTTTGTTCTTTATTATTTTGATGTGGCATTGCTAATGAGTTGTGAAATTTCTTGTGCTGAGCATTCAGTGCCTTGAGCACATTCCTGCATTTGGCAGTTGTGGGAGAGGGTTAGGGCAGAACTGCATTTTGCCATCTGGATGGTTTCCTTTCCAGAGGCCCAGCAGGGACAGGGAGATTGTAAATCTTCACTTGGCATTTTCAAAGGGTTAACAAAGGAATTAAAAAGCTCCATTACCATCGGAGAAGGATGACAGTCAGCCGCTGAGCTTACACACATTAGAGTTTGAGACAATTCTGGCACTAAGGAGTTGAGAGGCGGAGGACAAGTAAAATGTAGCAGGTTCTGCAGGCAAAGACAGTTACCTTAATGAGTACACGGACAATGCTGAAGGATTGGAGCACAGTACAAGATTCTTGACAAAGCCATCTGGACATAGGGGCAGAGAGGACAGATCAGGAGGAAGGAACTAGTTTAAAACCTTATGCAGCAGTATTACAAAGTTGATAATAAAGAATTTTGCAGTTCTGTTCAGTTTTTGGATTTGAATTCTATTATATAGCTCTTGAAGTTATAGATATTCATTGAAATCCCAATCTTATTTTGGATACTTATAATTCCATGCTCAAGAGCCAGAGAAATTTCAACCATTACCGTGCACACAAACATTAAAAGAATGTTATTAAGCTTGTGGAGATGAATAATGTTCTTTAATGCATTTCTGTGCATGTGTGCAATTTACTTGGTGTTTTGTTTCTCAAAACTATTTTCATCTCATGGATTCATATTGATATTTGCATAGGTCAGCAGCAGACTGGGAATCATTAAAGCAGCAGAATGTGTCACTTTAAGCTTATGAAGTAGTTACAGCTTCCAGCAGCAGTATAGCTGTGAGACCACAACAGCTTTGCCAGTGCTTTCCATAAGTATTTATTGGACAGGAAAGAAAAGGTGAGGCTTGGGACTCTGAACTTCTGGTTCTCTCTCAATATGAAGCGATATATTCCAGGTGACAGAAAGTTCCCTCAATGCTCCTTTCCCAATCCACACTTTCTAAGCTGCTGTGGTTGATCTTTCCCAGGTCTTAGTCCTGAACCATCTCCTTGGTAGCCCATACAAGTGGGGTTCAACTCACTTAATGACAAGATATAGAGGTTTTGTGGCCAGGTTTCTGTAGAGGGGGAGGGGAGAAAGGTAATGCAAATGTCTGTCCTACCTGCTTTTTTAAGAGCCTATTAAAATCAAACATAGGACAGTGTATATGACATATACATGCTTAATCAATTCAAAACATCTATTTTAGGCTGAGAAGTGTTTTTATTTGCTAGTGCCTTAAAGGACCTACGTGGTTCAGTTGAAATAACTACCAGCTACCCCAATTCCACAATAAGTGTGATTCTTCTCACTTTTCCTACTGCATCTTCTCCAAGCAGCATTTCTTCAGTGTTCTCCTTGATCCAGTTTCTGATCAGTGATAGCTTGAGATGCAACAAAATAATTTGATTGGTACCTGATCTTCCTCCTCTTCCTGCCTCTCTTCCTCTTCCCTCATGTGGTTCTGTTTGCACAAGGATGGTAAAGAACCTTGAGGAGGAGTAACTGTGCAAGGAGCAGCTGAGGGCACTGGGTCTGTTCAGCCTGGAGGAGACTGAGGGGAGACCTCACTGCAGTCACAGCTTCTTGTGAGGGGCAGAGGAGGGACAGGCCCTGATCTCTGCTCTGTGGGGACAGTGACAGGACCCGAGGAAATGGCTTGAATTGGGTAAGGGAAGGTTTAAGCTGGGTATTAGAAAAAAGTTCTTCCCCCAGAGAGTGGCTGGGCACTGAAACAGATTCTACAGGGCAGTGGTCACAGCACTGCATAACACATCTTGATTTTGCCTACACTGCTAAATAAAAGAAGAATAGGGATTTCTGCCCCCCAAGGTCCTAGTAGGATGGGCTGGCTTGTGGGCACAAGACCAGAACCCACTAGAGCAGATAGTTTGAGTCTTTGACCTGTCCTGAGGCCCCACATCTCATCTGAGACTCAGACTAAAACAAAGGGATTATTTTGTGTGTGGCTCTTTGCAACCCAATGCCTTGCAAGGATTTGGGCTCCACTGCAGCTCTTTGGAGAGTTCTCTTTATAAAGTGTAATGGAGGGTATGAATTATATGCTGTTGGGTATGACAAAAAGATATACAGGTATATTTAAGGACACAAAGCCTAGAGACATGTTAGAAGACTTTTTTAGGTGAACAAGGCCAAACGGTCTAATCATCTGCTCAACTGTATCTTTTTGTACCAGTTCTGGAAAGGAGCAGTCTATCAAACTTTATATCATATTTTGGGTGGTCAATATGGAGAATTGAATGCAGTACTCAGCCTTCCCCCTCTTTCTTCTTTAACTTAGAAATATCGACATACCCACAGAAACCTCAAATTCTTTCTTAATGTGCTAGCTCAAGCATAAGAAACTGTGTAGTTATTTAAGCATAAAACCAGGACCTTACTAATTTGTTCTACTACTTGAATCAACGTTAGCTTTCCAATCATGAAGTAGCAAAGCTATAAAAGTCTCCATTAGTCATGTATGGGGAGTTATATTTTTTATATCGTTATGTCTATATTATTATTTGCATAAAATTTTTCTATCTAGGCACACACCAGATGCACAAAACAGCACAATCCATCCTCTGCCAAGTGTGAACACCAACAGCATAAGAACACTAGATCTTAAAAGTCAGAATTTTCAGAAAAAAAATTAAAGGTGAAACACCATTTTTCTGTAGCTTCAATTAAAAGAAGAATTAAAATAAAACAGGTTAGAAAGTGGCACTGCTGGGCTAATCCCTGCTCAGTGCTCTCCAGCACTGCCCAGGATTCCTAGAGCAGCAAGGACCTTTGCAGAAGACAGTAACTCAGTGCTCAGTAGGTGAGAGCACAGTACTGATAAACATAAATCTACATCAGGTGTCTGGAGAAAAAATACACAGCTCTTGCTACATCAAAAAATACTTTGGTTATTCTCCCAAAGAAGAAAAGCACTGGAGCTGCTGGTATATTGAAACCAAACTGTGATCCAGTTCCCTAAATTGAGCCCAGTAGCCTCTAATTGTCACAGTTCAGTCAGAGCCAGTACTGAAATGTCATTGCTTGTAACACTGGAATTATGTGTCTCTCTCTAGCAGTTGCCAGTGCCTTGAAATGCAGTCTTTTTGTGCAAAAAGAATAAAAGAGGAAAATTTTGCTGGAAACTCTCTCTGTATCTTCCCTAAGTTTCAAGCAAAAGTGGAAAAAAAGTCTACTCTATGCTCCCAAGGATTTTTTTTGTCAGACTTTTTTTTTTTTTTTTTACATTTTATCAGAGCTTTTGAAATTTATGTTTTAAAGTTTAGCACACAGCATTAATAAATCAGAACCCTGTGAAGACAAATTATGAGGCATAGTTATACGTCAAAAAGATAAATCAGAACTTAATGGCCAGGATAGAAGATATTTTCTAATCAGTCAACTAGAGAACTAATTAATGCTGTAATTTGTAAACCAAGCAAGGAAATACATCCATGGTCTTAGTTGGAATGCGTAAATCCGACAGCAAAGTTAACACTTATAATTTGGATCATTTTGTCTGATGTTTATAAATCAGCCTGTTAAACAAGATTTGAGCAAGATCTATAAATTAACACACTAAATTAAAAGTGTGTGGCTTCTGATGATAAATAAGGATTTATAAGTGTTGGAGGTAACCAAACAAACAACCAATTTACATTCCTCGATTAGATGATAGTTAACCATTATAAATCAAGGCTGTAAATAATGTTTATTTCCTCAGATGTTCATGTTTCAAAAAGCCCATCCTAAAGAAGAGAAAAGAGTTGAATTTAAATTCATTCTTCTCTTTAGCATACAAATAGAGTACACAGTAAAGACTGAGAGAAGCATGAGTAGATTCTCCTATTTAAATGGCCACAATACTAGCTTTTGTTCTGCTTTCTCTGCAAGCTTTGCAGCAAGAGATATACTGGCATATGACTTGCTATAAGACTGTGGTTCATACTATTAAGCATATCTGCAGACAGGGGAATTACTATTTTTCTCCAAAAAAAATGAACATGACCTGACAAGACAGAAGAGTATCAGAATTCCCTCTGTGGATTTTCATCCTTCCCCTCCCCTGCTCTGAGTGCCTGTGCAAACAATGGAAATCTGAATACGTCTCATGCCAGAAGGCAGCAGGTTACTAAAATACCCATGACATATTTATGCAAGAAACATGCTGTAGAACATATGGGCCTTGGGAGCCTTTCCCACCTTCTGTCTCTGTGTATTTTTTTCAGCTGTGAGAAGACCTGATGGAGAGATTCATTTAACGGGGAAAATGAATTTTAGACCAGAACGAGAAAACAAAGCAATCAAAACAGGTGACTGTAGACATGAGCCTGCACTTCAAAGAGCTTTAGTAGTTCTATTAAAATAAGTTTTGCAAACTGCAGGTCAAATACTTAAACATAATCCTGAGTTAACAGGTGGAGAAACCTCAGCCCTTAAGGAGGCTGAAAACAAATCATTCAGCAGGAGCCACCAGTTTTGAGCGCTTGACTGGACAAATACATGCAGGGCTCCAAGCTGAAAACAGGAACATAACAGCAACATAAATCAATGGTTTCTTTTGAAAATGAGGTCATGGACTGGGGAAGGCTGGAAACACAGCAGTGTGAGCACTAGAGCTCACTGACTTCTGTCTTGTTGCTGAAACCATACTTCTTTCTAAAGACCTTGTCTCAAAACCTACACTTAGCATGAGAGCTTTGAGATTATAGAGCATCACAGAATGGGTCAGGTTGGAAGGGGGGGGAGTCATCTGGTCCAGCAGTCCCACAGGGGGTCATCTGGTCCAGCCTCTCGGCCCAAGTGGGGTTACTCTAGAACAAATGGCACAGGATTGTGTCCAGACAGTTCTGGAATATCTCCAGTGAGGGAGACTCCACACCCTCTCTGGGCAGCCTGTCCCAGTGCTCGGTCTCTGCACAGAGAATAAATTCTTCCTCATGTTCATGTGGAACTTCCCGGCCATCAGTTCCTGCCCGTTCCTCCTGTGCCATGGCCCCCCGGAGCAGAGCCTGCTCCACGCCCTGACCCTCCCTGCAGACACTGACAGGCAGCGATGAGGGCCCCTCTCAGCCCCATCTTCTCCAGGCTGGACAGGCCCAGCTCCCTCAGCCTTTCCTCCCTGAGCTGCTCCAGCCCCTCATCATCTCTGTCACCCTCCCCTGGATCTGCTGCAGGAGCTCCGTGTCTCTCCTGTCCTGAGGAGCCCAGACCTGGACACAGCACTGCAGGTGATCCTCCCCAGGGCTGAGCAGAGGGGCAGCATCCCCTCCCTGCCCTGCTGGCAGTGCTCTTCCTAAGGCACCCCAGGATCCCATTGGCCTTCTTGGCCACAGGGACACGGTGCTGGCTCGGGGACAGCTCACTGTCCACCAGGACCCCCAGGTCCTTCTCCCCAGAGCTGTTCCCCAGCAGGTCAGTCCCAGCCCATCCTGGTGCCTGGGGTTGTTCTTCCCCAGTGCTGGACCCTCATTTTCCTTTGCTGGATTTCAGGAGGTTCTCTGCCCATCTCTCCCTCCTGTTGAGGTCCTTCCCAAGGGCTCACAACTCTCTGGGTATTGCCCCTCTGAGGAGGCATCTGCCTCTCACCCAGGTCATTGATGAATAAATTAAATACTGCTGGGCCCATTATGATATCTTGGGGGACAGCACTGCTGGCAGGCCTCCAACTGGACCCTGTATCACTGACTACCAGCCTCTGGGATCAGCAAGGCAGTATTTTCATACTTCATAGACCACATAGTCCAGAATGAGAAAGAATTTTTCTGCAAATTTTTCACCCTATAAAAATTTAGAAGCATCCACTTGAATACCTGGCCTGAGGTCAGTTGTTGTTGCACAGAAAAACTAAGCCAAACAGATTAATATCTGAGTAGAGTTAGTAAAACATGCACCAGTGGCAAAATGAAAGGTTCCGTTTCTGTCGAAGTTTTGCTTCTTTTACTTCTGTTCTGTATGCTTACCATCTCCAGGGTCTCCATCTCCTAAATAAGGAACTGTAGTTGTCTTTAATAGGATAGAGTGTAAAATGCCAACCCGGATTTTTAACCAAGCTTCCCAGATGTCAGTCATACAGCATCACTCTCATGTATGTCAGCCCAGCTGAGCACAGTTAGCATAAGACAAATTGCCCTAATCACTGAAAATAGTTTCAGTTAATGATTTTGAACACAAACTTCAGCAGTTTGTTGAACTCTTGGAAACAGAGCCTTGGGAAAAAAATTATAAAAAATAAATAAAAAATAAATAACTATTAAAATAATTATTAAAAAAAAAAGAGTACTGTACATATACAGAGAATTATCCACTAGAAACAGAAAATAGTTGAATATATTTTATTTTTAAGAATGGGATTTATTTTTTATTTCATTATATATGTTAATATTATATACAGTTTTATTATATCTATGTTCGTATTCTATATTGTTATTATTTAGTGTTAAATTTTTTTTTTAAATGTAGATGGATTTTTTTCTTTCCTCTTTGAAGCTGATTGTGTTACTATCAGTTTCTGTATTTCACCTATGAAAGCGGATAGTACCCTTAACTTCAAGATTTCTGAGCAGCCATGTGTGAGGAACCACACTGGAATAGTTACCATTTACATTTATGTAATCAGCACACATGGATAAGTGTCCCTGTTCAGGCAGCAGGAGATGTGCTGTCTACAAAGATGCTGGCCTCGCTTTACTGGGAGAGCCATGCATCCCTAATTTAGCTAATTAGGGAGCTAAAAGATGGGAGCTTTATATTTCATACTTCTCCCCGTGAGGGAGGCAGCCGAGGTGACTGCTGATGTATATTGGTGCTGTTAAGTCTGTAGTAATGTGTCAGCATTGGAACCTGACAAAACTTCCCCAATTCTGGTAATCCAAGTGAAAGGACAGCTTTTTGGAGGAATATGTGATCTCTCTGTTTCTGGATCCCCTGTGGAAGGGTCAAAAATGAAAAGTGAGAAAATTAACAACCCCACAGCTGACACTGCATAGTTCAACATTTCAAGAAAGACATATTTAAAATAAAAAATAATAATAAAAAATAAAGCAGGAGGATTGAGGAGAAGGGGGATGGTGAATTTTATTTCTAGTAATCTGCAAATTGCTGCCATATTTACGTTTGGGTAAATGGTATCTGACAAAACAGGCTGTTTGATGCACTTGGAATGGACTTCTAGCTTAGCCCTTTTCCAGCAGAGATTGTTTAAATAATCTGATAGGTAGTAGTCAAAAATGGGAGGCAATACTACAAGAGCAGCACAAGTCGAATCCCTGGAGTCAGACCCTGAATCTTACGACGTATGCAAATTGCTAAAACAGCAATTGTGGCAGTTTTGATGCAAGTAAGGTGCTCCTGCACTCAAAGCAGAACCTTCAGCTTCCTGTATAGGAAGTTACAGTACAGTACAGTTACAGTCCAGCTGCTTCAGCAAAATGTTGTGCCCAGCACATTATGTTACAGATGTTTCCCTTTATTCTCTGGTTTCTTCAATGGAGAAGATGAAGTGACCAAGCTCACAAGGAGCAAATATCCATCACCAGCTTGAGGTAGTACCATTGATTTCCAAAAGGACAATATGACATGAGTAGAGATACCTGCTCAAAATCAATGTCACATTTGAGCCACACATTGCCTCCAGACACAGAGATTCAAATCGCCACAGGTGTGGCTGAGAGTGACTTCCACTCCCTCCTCAGCTCTCAAGGCCAGGAACAGTGCTGTGTCACATCCCATTAAGTCATTTCACAAATGATGTGATGCAACCTGACATAACACGTTTGGAGGGCTGAAGGAATGTTATCTCTGTGTCCACAGGCGCTGAACACCAACTATGAAGCCTAAGCACGCAGGCAGCAATTTGGGGAATCAGTGAATAGGGCTTTTCTTTTCTTCTGGGGAGATTACATTAAGGCAGAGTCATGAATCATTTTTCACTTACTTTACATAAGTCATACTAGGAGTCTTAGAATTCAGATTTTATGCCTTTTGATATATGTTTTTGCACCTCATAAGAATTAGCAATCATGCAGGGAACTTGAACAAACCCCAGGACTCTAATGCCAGTACAGACGTCTGGGTTTGAAAAAACACTCTTTCAGCACTAGATTTATGAAATCTGGAGGTGGTAGATTTCTAATTTGCATTTTTCATTTATGCTAGAAACTGGTTTATGTTTATGTAGTAGAGACCCTAGACCCCATAGACCTATTTGTACATTGAGTGAGGAGGATGCAAGGGCCTGAGTGGTGACCTACTAAAATTAATAAAGGTAGCTTTTGTTTCCATCTTTACCTGCCACTGAGAATATGATACTTATCACCTGTTTTTTATCTCTGGGCTACAAATGGTAAAACAATGGCATAAAACAAGATCAGTAGATGTCTACTATTTTAAAATACAAGGATCATCCACATTTTCTCTGCTTTTATTCTCATTATAAATAAACTTCAAAATAAAAGATAATTTGGTTTGCAATTAACCTAACTTTTTTTCTTTTCAGAAAATGACAAATCAATGTACTTTGACAGCTTTGACGTTTTTACCAAATGTAAATTTGATTAAATCAACCCTGTCAACTGATGTATTCTGATCAAAACGACGTGAAAACCAAAAGCAAAGTTCCTGGTCAAGTTAACCTTATAAATAGTTTATGATTATTTAAGGCAGTTATGATTCTGATTATTTAAGGCAGTTAGCATTACTGATTGTTGAGCATATGCTGTACTTGAAATTTAGTTGCTCAAATACATTTGCACCGAAAGCTTATGCAGAAACTGGAATGGGAACATCTGCATCACCTTCCCACCCTCATCCTCCCTTTCCCTCCCCCCCAGTAGACAGGCACATAACGAGCAGTTTCCATCATGGCAATCCCTCTTTCTAATCCTGTTTGGGGTGGCTCTGGCTCTGGTCCATCCAAGTTCCAGATGGGGCACAGGTACCAAGTGCACTCCAGGTATCCCTACCCGGAGCTCCTCCAGCCCCGGGGCAGGACAGGGAGATGGGGGAGAGGGGCTGCCATGAGGCTCGGCTGCCCTCCTGTCCAGCCTGCCCCTCCTCGGTGCACAGTGGCATCACTCAGCGGGTGCTGGGCATGTCCCTCCCTCTCTGCTCGCCCGGCATTGTCCGAGCCATCTGCCTCAGCGCTCGCCACAGAGCCCTCATTCCTCCTGGAACCTCTTTGCGGTAGGTCTGAAGGCTTCCGAACCGCCTGCCAGCAAGCTGCGCAGGGTGGGAGGCGAGCAGGCAGCCTCAGTGCCGGGGGTGCCGGTGGAAAGGGTCCCGGCTCTACCATGGGGGAGCAGAGCTGGGGTTGCCGTGCTGTGAAACCATCGGGTGCAACAGGCACCACTCCCAGCCTCCCCAACACTCGCTGTCTGTGAAAGTTGTTCGTTCAGGTGTGAATTCAGAGGTTGTGACAGCCGGGAAGATTCCCTGTTTGATTCCCATCTCTCCCTCCCTGTGTGGTACCCAGGTCTTTGCTCACAGGGTGGGTACGTGCTGAGAGCATCCCTGATTCGGAGTGAGATGCTGCAGTCCGGAGCGCCCGGAACCCACAGTGCGTTTTATTTGCATTTTGCCACTGCACGATGCCTGCCTCTTTGAGCAGTCGCTTTCACGAGGTCCAGTGTGAATCTTGAATGACCAAGTGAGCAAATCTGCCTCAGAGGCAGCCGGTTTTAGGGGGAGGTTGCAATTCCAGCTGACTCAGACTAATTTTACTGTCACCTTTTATCAAAGGCAGAAATCAAAACTTATGAAGGAAACATGAGTAAGCCATACTATGGTGAAAGTGTTCTTTTTAAATACATGGGCACATTTACTAAATACAGAAATACAGATAAACATACAGAGCTGATTATCATAACATGTATGCAGGTAATATGTTTCTTACCAGTCAGTTCAATTCATGATTTACAGTTGCTCATTAGGCCATTAATTTAACAGGTTAACTGGAAGAGAACAATTATTCTGATTTCATCTAATCATGAATACCTCCTGGTTACTCACCCAGTGACAGGAAAGGAATTGCATTATTTTCTTTTAAAGCTGAGGGATTCAATGTACTCTGACAAAACATGGCTTGTAATGTCACACTAAAACCATCACTACTAGATATTTTTTGAGTCTGCATTTCCTCAACTGACAGCTCTGAGACAACTGTGTAAAGAGCATCATAAATAATAGCCCCGGTAAGGGCATATACACTGTTCCATCACTGTGCCTTGTTAGTAGAGTATTTACCTTTCGTGAATCAGCAGAAAAAAAATAATTTCAAGTGTTGATTGAAGGCTCAGTAATTTTTAGAAGTGTGAAGATTTCATGATGTCTGTGAGAGCCAGCTGCATGTGCTTTGCACTTCCCTAACGCCTCCTGTGTGTTTTGTGAGAGGTTAAAAAGACAGAGAGAAGAAACAGAGACATGTTCCCCTGTACTGAGCTTCCCACATCTGCCTGGCTGAAAAACTACACTGATAGATGGTGAAATATAGTTCTCATAATTTTTTTAACATGGAAGAAAGGAGATGCAATAGCTTTTAGACTACACTTTAACCTAACTTAGAGGCAAAATGCTTCAGCACGTAACTGAAGCAGTACAAGGGAAGAAAATGCAGATCCTACACCCCCCTGGATAATTAGTAACCTACCCAGCTCTGCACTCTTTCTAAATGTTGCATTAAATAAGTAAATGGAGTTCTGATCAACCATTTGATTGCTGACAATATTTTTCTCCATTTGATTGGCATTGGACAGATTTCTCTCATGGAAAAAATAAGCTTCACATAGATTTTTGTAATTTGTCTCTGCTATTAGATATTTTCTGCTATTGTAACTTTCTGGAATCATTCTAAAGTCCATTACTTCAAACTGCTTTTGCTGAAAGTGCCTGAAAACAGCAAATCATATATATATATATATATTCAGGATGCCTGGAAGATACCTATATACCTGAAAGAATATGACCTCAGAACGTGTCTAATGGTATTTTGGTAGCAGGAAAACATAAACATTAGAAATATAAGTAGCCAACTTTACACTGTAAAAGAAATTAAACAAATCCCACCTTTTGTGTTTGGGAAAACAATCAATTTGCCATGGGAGCTGCTCCAGATATATCACAGTTGGTTTTCCTTNGGAAAGCCTGTTGGATTGGGGTTTGGGGTTAGGTTTGTGGTTTGGTTTGTTTGGGCTTCTTTGTTTTTTTTTTTTTTTTTTTTTTTTTTTTTTTTTTTTTTTTTTTTTTTTTTTTTGTGGGGGGGGTGGTATTTTTAATATGCTATGGATTTTTAAAAACTTTTGAATATAGTTTATAATAGCAATAATCTGCATGAACTCAGCCATTGCACAGGATACCACCAAGTTTATTGAATATTAATTTTTTCCTTTAGTACTTAACTGAGAAATTAGATTGAAAGTTGGGGGTTAGTTTTGTTCATTTTGTTATTAGCAACGAGTGGCATTATGGTGAACATCACTTGCCTATTTCCAGGTGCTTTTGGGGTGGGAGGAAAATATAAATGATCAGCTGTCCTTTTATGGTTTTCTAAGGCATTAACTGGCCAGTGGTTTTGCAACTGGATCACATAGAGGCTGCTTTTCAGCAACTTATTTAAGTATGTGTTTTCTTCCTACTAGAGTTGCATGGTCTGAAAATTAAATATGCATTTAAGGACTTTGGCTGAATTAGGTTGTTGAAAAGAGCTTTGGTTCCTAAATGAGAGGTGGCAAGGGCTTATTTGAATGTGTCCTAACTCAAAAAATTGGAACCTGGCCTTCATGTTTTCCCCTAAAGCAAGTAGAATACTGGCCAATTTATCATGTGCATTAGATGTGAAGAATCTGGGATTGTATTCAATTCTGGTGTTATTAAAAAGCCTTAAGATATGAATATTAAAACTATGAAATACAAAAATTATTAAAAAAGCATATTTCAAGTGTACCTCACTGCAGGGTGTAGCTGTCATCTTCTCATGCTCTGTTATCTGCCCTGAAGCATTATTTACTGGCTCCATTTCTCTTTTTCTGCCTTTTTTTTTTTCCTTTTTTTTTTTTTTTTAAATAAGCATATTGCTTTCTAAGACACTTAGCATGCAAGTTTAGTGAGAAGATCATGCTAGTTATTGTTGATTGTAGTTAATTTATCATTCTTTATCTTGTTGTGGAAAGTGAAAATCAAGATATTTTAATCCTGTAACCACAAAACTATTTAAGCCATAGCATCATCTCTTGTACTGCATCCTAATCCATTTCCACAGAGGTTTGAAGTGTTCCAGAATAATTTTGTTGGCTTATCTCCTTACTGGTTGTTTGATTTTAGTATATATGTGCTAGAGTTAGTATTTTTGAAAAAAAAAAAAAA